>JAVTVY010034551.1:0-142776 GCA_036873755.1 Hanleya hanleyi
AAGCAATGCAATTTTGCATTAAATCGCAAATATTCGTAATCTTATCGTACATAATCGCAAATAGTAACTACATGGTAATGCATCGTTATTAAGTCGTAATTTAATCGCCTTATTGCTCCTTGAGTCTCCGTGTCGCCGCTTATATACGCAAGTCTCGCGTGATTCGCCACGTGACCCAAACTGTCATAAAAATGTAAAAATGTCGTAAAACCTTTGTACGTATTCACAAGACATCGTGAAATTATGGCAAGTAGTCGTATGCACTTCGTAAACTGTATCGCACTGAATTGCCTCAATTTGGGTGCGAATATTGCTAACTGTCATAAAAAGTATAGTATTTCTTCGTAACTGCATTGCAAACAGTCCTAATTATTCATAAACATGTCGTATCTATTCGCCTCAAATGACGGGAAAACCAACTTTTGTAAAGCGGTTTATTACGAAACATTATGACCGTTTCATCGCAAAGTTTCGTAAACGAGTTCGCTGAAGTGGGACTGGGGCTTTAGGAGAAAATGCATTAGATTTGACCCATGCTGCTGTCTTAGTTCTGAATGTATAGGTGTATAGATAATCATGATAATTAAATTTTCTGATGTATTTATTCTCAGCTTCTCGTCATTCACCGTGACTCAGACTGTCCCAAATATAAGAAACTTTGGCAGGAGCTGATGGATACTCACCCCTACTCTCAGCTGGAAAACAAATATAAGGTAAATACATTGACAAGTTAGGGCGATCCTGCTCTCTAAAATGGAGGAAAAAAAGGGTCATTTTTGCTCAATAAATCAGTTCACATAATGAATTCAGCAAAATCCGTTTGAGGTGCACACAGACATATATATCCCCAGCAAATGGTACATGTAGTAATAAAATATATGTCGCCTATCTAATTTGCATAATAATAGGCCAGATATCTGTCTCTCTGTTTGAACAATATTGACTGGTTCTCCAAATGGCAAATTTTATGACATGGAATGTGCCTGATGAAGTTTTGAAACATTGGTTGAGAAGGAATCAAAAGTTATTGAACAAAAACAACCTTTTTTATACCCCCCTACACGTAGCGTACATTGGTTTCAGCTTGTCCGTCTGTCCGTACGTCCATTCATACGTCTGTACGTCCGTCCGTACGTAACATTTCGTTTCCGGAGCATAACTTGACAACCGCTACTTGGATTCCCCTCAAATTTGGTATGCAGCTACCATACCATGAGACCTCGCTTGGGATTGCGTTTGGCATATGGGTACTAATATGCTAAGGTGTCACAAATAGGCACTTCATGTTGAAGTCACTTATTACAGTTACATATGAAGAAATTTTAACTTCTGGAAATGCCACTATTTTGTCTGAGTGTTGTGGAGATAGGAAAGATAATAACAGGTTCAACTTATTTGTTTTTAATTAACTTAATTGTCCCCCGCTACTTAGTAGGGGGGGGACTTAGAAACACCGGTGTCCGTAATTCCGTGATTCCGTAATTCCGTGATTCCGTAATTCCGTAAGATTTTCTTGTCCGGACAATAACTCGTGAATGATTCAACCGATCAACTTCAAACTTGGGGTGTGCCTTGACATTGGTGAGAGGACGGTTGGGATTGTTTTTCAGCAATGTGCGTAATCAAATATGGCCGCCGTCAGCCATTTTGGCTTATAAGCAGTTCGATCTTAGATTTTCTTGTCCGGACAATAACTCGTGAACGATTTAACCGATCAACTTCAAATTTGGGGTGTGCCTTGACATTGGTGAGAGGAGGATTAGGATTGTTTTTCAAGGACGTGCTTGATCCAATATGGCCACCATCAGACATACTGGATTTCATTGGATTTTAAGCAGTTTGATCTTGTCCGGACAATATCTGGAGTACGATTCAACTGATCTACTTCAAACTTGGGGAGTGCCATGACATCGGTGAGAGGACGGTTGGGATTTTTTTTCAGCAATGTGTATAATCCAATATGGCCGCCGTCAGCCATATTGGATTATAAGCAGTTGGATCTTAGATTTTCTTGTCCGGACAATAACTCGTGAACGATTTAATCGATCAACTTCAAATTTGGGGTGTGCCTTGACATTGGTGAGAGGACGGTTGGGATTGTTTTTCAGCAATGTGGGTAATCTAATATGGCCGCCGTCAGCCATATTGGATTATAAGCAGTTGGATCTGGTCTGGACAATAACTCGAGAACGATTCAACCGATCTACTTCATACCTGGGGAGTGCCTTGACATTGTTGAGAGGATTAGGATTGTTTTTCAAGGACGTGCTTAATCCAATATGGCCACCATCGGCCATACTGGATTTCATTGGATTTTAAGCAGTTTGATCTTGTCCCGACAATAGCTGGAGTACGATTCAACTGATCTACTTCAAACTTGGGGAGTCCGGGTCAGTCCCTTGACCTTAGTGAGAGGACAGTCATGTATTATGTTTTATGAATGTGCATAATCCAATATGGGTGCCATCCGCTGTATTAGATTATGTTAAGCTCATCAGCGATATCTCCATTTTCAAATCTCACTCTTATCAATGATATGAGATATCATCGACAAAAAAAAATCGATCATAGAGGTCCATGGCCCCCGCAGCAGCAGCGCCAGTTATGGTGGATGTAATCCACCATAACTGGTGCTGCTAGCGGGGGACATGGACCTCTATGGTCGATTTTTAAGCTTGATTTGAGGCCAATATTTGCACCAAGATTATGACATACCCCATGGTGACATCCAAAAGATGCTTTTATATGAAATAATACACATAGAAGATGACTTTCTCTGTAGTCACTAGGTGGAATGGATCTAAAGGTAGAAATTGATGCACAATTACAGTGGCAAAAGTGTGATTTAACAAAAGAATTTTAAGGTCCTAACCACCACAGTTGGACGTAACACTGTCCGTCCTCCAATAACCCCTCATTGTAGAGATCTCTAAGTACTCACAACTACATACATGTAGTTAATGATGCCAACCTTATTAAAATTAAAGTTATGCCCCTTCTGTCTTTTCATGAATGTAAAGTTCCTGACAAATGGAAACACATGGATTTATCGAAAATCTTCAGATTTTCCATCTTATGTTACGTCCGACATACTAATTATGCTAATTAACTTTATTTGCAGTAATATTTCATGGGGTTTGTGATTTCCCTTGCTTGTGTGATGCGTGACACATGCCCCAAATGTTATGCTTCCATCCCATGTACTTTAGCTGTACACTAACAAAATGCAGTGTCCGTCTTCATTGCCTGCCAGTGTTCGTCGGACACAGTCCGTCCTCGTTCGTCCGACACATAAGTAGATTTTCAACATATTCTGAGTGCATATTCAGCGCAGACCATCAAAATGCACACTTATAGTGATACACAGTCATTTCTTCTCTGTACCTAAGCACTGTTCAGTTTGTGGTATTCATAATTGTAGTATTTTCAAATTTCGGACGAACAAAGACGGACAGGTTTCCCTCCCCATTTGTTTAACATTGTCCGTCTTAGTTTGTCCAACTATTTTGGGGCATAAAGGCATATTTTTTAAAAATAGTAAATAACTTTCATTTTCATATCAAGTTAATGAACCTTGTATTCTTCACATAACTTTATAATTTTCAACATAGTTTATTTCAATAAAGTGCCTATTAATTTAAAAAAAGATACGTTTCCATCAGCTTTTCCATCTTTGTTTGTCCGACACTTTGTCATGCTTTGTACTAATTTCTTCACAGATACGTTAATTTTTTTAAATCAAACACTGAAAGTGATCATACCTGTAAAATACTGTCCTAAAAGTCACCTTGCAGTAGAAATCCATTTTCTATTCCCTTGTTATGTATTGTTTTACCCTACCATTTTTCGTCCTGTGTTTGTCCAACATTTTCAGTGATGCTGTGCTAAAACAGGTCTGAGAATACTAACACAATTGAAGACTATGTTAACACTATCATTTTAATATAGCTGAGAGATATCGCCATCAAATAATGTAAAGAAGAAGAGCTGTAGTCTATTTTATATTTTGAGCTTCAGTGTCCCATATTTGTTACACCTTAGCATATAAACACCCATATGTGCACTACAGGTGGTGTCACCTAGGGTCAAAACTTTCTCTTGCCAGTCCGTAACATTTCGTTTCCGGAGCATAACTTGACAACCGCTACTTCGATTCCTCTCGAATTTGGTATGCGGCTACCATACCATGAGACCTCACTTGGGATTGCGTTTGGTGCATGTGCGTCTACAGGTGGCGCCACCTAGGGTCAAAAGTTTCTCCTGTCGGTCCGTAACATTTCGTTTCCAAAGCATAACTTGACAACAGCTAATTGGATTCTTCTCAAATTTTGTATGTAGCTACCTTACCATGAGACCTCGCTTGGGATTGCATTTGGCGCATGTGCGTCTACAGGTGGCGCCACCTAGGGTCAAAACTTTCTCTTGTCGGTCTGTAACATTTCGTTTCCGGAGAATAACTTGACAACCGCTGCTTGGATTCCTCTCAAATTTGGTATGCAGCTACCTTACCATGAGGTCTCGCTTGGGATTGCGTTTGGCGCATGTACATCTACAGGTGGCACCACCTATGGGCAGAATTTTCTCAGTTGGTCCGTAACATTCCATTTCTAAAGCATAACCTGACAACCGCTGATTAGATTCTTCTCAAATTTTGTATGTAGCTGCCATACCATGAGACCTAGCTCAGGATGGCACATATGCGTCTACAGGTAGTAAGTTTAATATTTCACTTCCCATTTACTTCCTTTTCCTCTTCAATGTGGTTATCCAGATCACAGTAATTCACCTATCTGTTGCAACGGCCCATTTCAAGTCTACACGGTACAGGGAGTACTGTTCTAGTGGTAACAACAGTTAGGTAAAACACTATATGCCTGCATAACTCCATTCTCAACAATCATTATTAACATCAATTTTCAGAACAATCCATTAAACTCATCTGAGTATCGTCCTGACACATGCATAGACAATCCGTTAACTGCAGTCGTGACCGAGCGAGGTCTCATTGTCAACTAGTTACATACCGTGCCGCCACCCAATGCATTCTAAATGAACTTACCCGTAAACTACTATAACATGTATACTTATATTCCACTACAAATTTGTGGTCCGATTTCTATCAAATGTCCATCCAGGGGTATCTTGTGAGCATGCTTACTGATCATTTCCACCGCCACCCGACACAATCCCATTCAACTTACTTGCTAGGTACCTCCATTGTAGGGAGTTTCTTGAAATTAGGGCAGGAGTTCCGTGATAGGAATGGCATATCCCGGTTATCCAAATGGGATACCCCATGCCCAGTTTGGTGTTCTGATCTGGATGGGGAGGAGTTCCAATTGTAATGTCGTATGCCATTCTCTCCATGCCATTGCATGGTATGGCATAAGCCATCCTTTGTCTGCCGAGTTCCAAAAAGTATTCCATGGAGTTCCTAGGAGTTCCAACTCGGCATTGTCATTTCAATTTTTTGCAACTGTGCAGTGTCTGCGCAGCTTTTTTTTAACTTCCTGTTTGTACCAAATCGGAAGTTTTTAACGTTGGAGAGATAGGTCAAGTATTGGAAAACAGTTGATATCTGAATCCTGATTATCTCATGGACAGATGGGCTAAAAAATGGCTCCAGATATTTCTTTGCCCGGAACAAAATTCAGTTCCACAGAAAAAGTATTTTTCCCGAGATATGACCAACTTTCAACCTGACTAGAATGCGGTTGTTTATGCAAATAACCTTTCGTGACCTCGCTTTGTACGCATGCCCAGTTACCATGGATTTCGACTATTGTCAAACTGTTCAAATTGATTTTCAGATTTGATACATATATATCATCAATTATTGTTTCGCTTTCTTATTGTAGGAATTAATCCAGTTCTTAGCTGACAAATCCGGGTTCAATGCCACTTTTCAGGACATCACTCAACTCAGGGACATCTTTTTCTGCGAGGTAATGTATACACCCATTGAGGCCGAAGGTGATCTTTTCTTCATCATCAGAGTCTGAATGCACATGATTTTCTTTGTCAGCCGGAGTGCTAATAATTTTCTTCATCATCAGAGCCTGTTTAGGCCTACTCATTATGTTCTTTATCATCAAAGTATGCTGTTCAAATCACTTTTCATCCATGGTCCGTCGTCCGTCCGTAAACAATTCTTGTTATAGCGATTTCTCAGGAACTACTGCATGGATCTTTCTGAAATTTGGTACACAGGTTCCCCTTGGGGTCTAGTTGTGCAGATAGCTTTTCTGGGCCGATTCGAAAATCCAATATGGCCACAAGGCGGCCATCTTGGATTTCCCCATGAAACCTTGTTATCGAGATTTCTCCGGAACTACTGCATGGATCTTTCCTAAATTCGGTATACAGGTTTCCCTTGGGGTCTAGTTGTGCAAGATACCTTTTCTGGTCCGATTCGAAAATCCAATATGGCCACAAGGCGGCCATCTTGGATTTCCCCATGAAACCCTGTTATCTCGATTTCTCAGGAACTACTTCATGGATCTTTCTCAAATTTTGTATACAGGTTCCCCTTGGGGTCTAGTTGTGCAAGGTGCCTTTTCTTGTCCGATTCGAAAATCCAATATGGCCACAAGGCAGCCATCTTGGATTACCCAATGAAACCTTGTTATCGTGATGTCTCAGGAACTACTTCATGGATCTTTCTCAAATTTGGTACACAGGTTCCCCCTGGGGGTCTAGTTGTGCAAGATACCTTTTTTGCTCCGATTCGAAAATCCAATATGGCCACCAGGCAGCCATATTGGATTTCCCAATGAAACTTTTATCGTCATTTCTCAGGAACTACCTGATGGATCTTTCTCAAATTTGGTACACAGGTTCCCCTTAGGGTCTTCATATGCAAGATGTCTTTTTCGGTCCGAATCGAAAATCCAATATGGTCACCAGGCGGCCATCTTAGACTTCCCCATGAAATTTTGTTATCATGATTTCTCAGGAAGTACTGCCTGGATCTTTCTCAAATTTGGTACACAGGTTCCCCTTGTGGTCCAGTTGTGCAAGATACCCTTTCTGGTCCGATTCCAAAATCCAATATGTCCATCAGGCGGCCATCTTGGATTACCCCATGAAACATTGTTATTGTGATTTCTCACGAACTACTGCATGGATCTTTATTAAATTTGGTACACAAGTTCGCCCTTGTCGTCTAGTTGTGCAAGATATCTTTTCTGGTCCGATTCGAAAATCCAATATGGCCAGCAGGCGGCCATCTTGGATTTTCCCATGTAACTTTGTTATCGTGATTTCTCAGGAAGTACTGCATGGATCTTTCTCAAATTTGGTACACAGGTTCCCCTTATGGTCTGGTTGTGCAAGATACATGAAATAAAGATATATATATACCTTATTCGGTTCGAATCGAAAATCCAATATGGCCACAAGGCGGCCATATTGAATTTCCCCTAGAAACATTGTTATCGTGAATTCTCAGGAAATATTTCATGGATCTTTCTGAAATTTGGTACACAGGTCCCACATGGGGCCTAGTAGTGCAAGATACCTTTTTTGGTCCGATTCGAAAATCCAAGTTACGCTTCAATTTAATACAGTATTCTCGAGTTGTCGGCGGATCAAACGGTGGGGCATATTCTATATATTGACTATAGAGAATATCCATGCCTTCACCTTCCATATCAAAGAGTTCAAATATTTCGAAATTAAAATGTATTTCTTCAAATTTTAAATCAGTTTTCTTTAGTCCATGCAGTAGCAAGTGAACTGCTCCACTCTTTCGTCTGCCGGCAGGTTGGCTACATGAAGGGACGTCACTCTTGTGACTCAACGTCACAACTCGACAACTGTAGATCCAAGGGAGATAATCAGGATTCAGGCACTTTTGAAGTTACTGCGCGGACCGGATCCCTGGTACCATCTTACTACTTTCGAGCATGGTATCTTAAAAGAGATATCTCAAACTAGCCCAGCAAACAGAACAGAATTAGCGTTCGTTCCTAATTATGAAATCTTAAGTAGGTTTCATAGCTCATGCCAAAGTGTCAAAGAGATTGGTCTTCGCTTCCAGTACCCAATGATGAAACGTGCAAAAAAATAAATAAAAAAAATACTACAAAACAAAGGCGAAGGATCCTCCGTACATGTAATTTCACTTTCAGACTAACTTTGCTCGTTTCTCTTGTATTATAACAACCGACATAAGTACAGTTTCTAGAAATCTTGAAACTCCTGAAACTTAGATTATATCTTGGTGTTTTTCAGTGTCCCTTTTCCGATCAAATTCGAAATTCTGTAAACGAAATTACAAATCAATCGTTTGTTCTTAGTAACAAAGATCCTCTAGTCATTAGCTTACACTTTTCGGACAATGGTGGGCACCATGCAAGATCCTTCAGGATCTCTCGTAATACAAGAAGTAGCTGCTGCACAATTGCATGATATGTCATGTTTTCTTATGGACAATAATATCAATTGTAATTTATTTTCTGAAGAAATCTCATGGAATTCCTCGGCCTGAATGGATGAATGAGACGACATTTGGAATTCTGGGAGCCTTCCAAGATTTATCCGTCCAAGTTCAACACTCTAAACATGAACTCAGGAAACTACAAGGAGGTATTAATACTGTATTGCAGGCTCAAGGTCGATGCTTGAAAGGTGTTACATACTCCATTTCTTCTGGTTAGACAATGT
This sequence comes from Hanleya hanleyi, assembly GCA_036873755.1. Lineage (NCBI taxonomy): Eukaryota > Metazoa > Mollusca > Polyplacophora > Lepidopleurida > Hanleyidae > Hanleya > Hanleya hanleyi. Next base: position 8,668 of record JAVTVY010034551.1, read on the forward strand.
CATGAATGTTATATTAACCCTGGGAGCAAAAAAACATGAAGGGAGGAGAGGGAGTGAACCCCCCCGTTGCTTTTTTGTTCCTATCTCTGGAATGACGAATACTGGAGAGCTGACACTCCATGACTTCATTTGTAACCTAAATGCATCAACTGCCAAGCAGAGGATCATGGGTAAATTCAAAATGGCGACCATGTGCAGTACGTGAAAAGTGATGTTTTAGTCATATTTTTTTCTTCAAATTCCTGCTTTTTGGCGAGGAAAAGTGGGCAGTAGCTATTTTATTTCAGATCAGATTATTATTGACTAATTTATCATGCAGTTTTTGCGAAGAAAAGAAAGAAAAAAAAATTGACAAAAAAATTGATCCAGAGATACAGTGTGATAAGTTTCAACACTGTAGCCTTAGGTATAGCGAAAATATGTAGGGGGGGAGTGGGCACTTTCCGCCCTTCACCACCTCAAATTGCCCAGGCCAGATGAGTTCAAGATGAAGAAGCTCCCGCGTCCTGCACTCTGGGGAGTGGCCCTCTAATGAATCATGTACCTTCAACTCAGACGACTGAGGGACATTAACCATCCAGCATGTCTAGTCTAATAGCCGAGGGTCAGAAGCAGCCTGTTGAAAAGGACTGACCTTGACCTATTTTATCAGTATACTAAATTCTAGTTTAACTTTGCTGTATTTTTTGAAGGATTAAAGCTAAGGTCTCTGAATTCATATTACATAATCAACTGGTGATTTACCAGAATTCTATCGAAGTTGACTGACCTTAACCTATTTTTTCAAGGTCATAGACTGTTTATTATCATATAACATGAAGAATTATAGCCAGGCTTTCCAAATTAATACTATGTATACATCTGGCAATTGTCCAGAGATATACTGAATATGACTGACCTTGACCGTATGCAGGTCAGATTCTATTTAGTACAATATTTCCTTAAGTATTGGATCTACATTGTCCAAATTTATACCACATTTGGCTGGACCTAAAGTCTATTGAGTGTCACTGACCTTGACCTTTTGTCTAAAGGTCATTATATGCACTGCCAAAAATACCCGACTTATTTAAGATAAAGCCCTAAAATTTTCTTGAAATAAGATAATTTTACTCAAAATAAGTTAAATTTGAAGAAAATTTGTAGATTGTTTTTCTTGTTCAAGTAAAATATACTTGCCTAAAATTTACTTGAACAAGAAAAAATGTCTTAAAATTCTGAAATTTTAAGATTTTTTTTTTCTTGTTTAAGTAAAATTTGGAGTGGGGTAAGAATATTTCACTTAAACAAGAAAAAAAATCTTAAAATTTAACTTATTTTGAGTAAAATTATCTTATTTCAAGAAAATTTTAGGGCATTATCTTAAATAAGTAGGGTATTTTTGGCAGTGTGTGTTAAGTTTAAGATCTCCGAATTCATGTTTCATATAAAAATTAAGTTAGAATAGACCAGAAAACCATTGAAGATGACTTACCTTGACCTATATTTACAAGATTTAGTTACTTGATTTCATTATGGAAGAGCATGTAGAGCTAGGAATTTGGTCATGCTCTACCAGAACCTCAGTGCAAAAGCTGACCGAGCCAACTTCCTATGTATTTCTTATTTGTGAGAACTACAGTCAACCCTACTAGATCACATTTTTGTTAACCTAGTTGTCAAAGTTCTGGAAATACGTCTTGTACAATGCATGATTGCTGAGTGTAGACAATAACTCATAGCCGAGGGGTATTGGAGCCCATTGGGCTATTTTAGAAGCAGGAATGTTTGTCACATCTCCTTATCTTGTTTACTGTATTAGTTTTTGATAGTTTCAGCTATTTCATTATTTATACATTTTATCTCTTAATTGTTGTGTCTACATTCTAGATTGTACATCATGAGCAGAACAGCTTTCCCCTTCTGTATTCTCTCTGACTCTAGCCATTACATAATGGGGCATGTGCGCATAAGTATACCAAATCCCATCATAGTCAATCATTTGCCTTTGTGGAACTGCGACTAAAACGCGACAGAATATTTTGTTATATCGGAACTACCCGGTGTGAGCCATTGAATTAAGGAGCTTCTTGAAATTGGGGTTTATACTTGGTGTAAGAACGCACAAGACAAAGCCTACAATAGCCTGTCTGAGCTCAACAATGCGTCTGGACGTGGCCCTTTTCAGCTGCACAAAAGCCTCAACAGTGCGTTCTTACACCAAGTATTGACTGAAATTGGGGCATGCTAGGAACTAGCATAAGGCATTCTAAATGGAATAGTAAGGTGGGGCGAGTTGAAGTCATAGGAACTCCTGGACATCCTTCTTCGATCTCAACAGAGTTAGGATGGCTTATGTCAGGCCTTACAATAGCACAGAGGGAATGGCATATGCCATTCCAGTTGTGCCTCCTCTCCATGCTGATTAGAACACCAAACTGGACATCGTGTATTCCATTTGGATCACCGGCATATGTCATTTCTCTCAAGGAACTTGCGCCCTAATTTCAAGAAGCTCCCTTAAAAGAAAAGCAAATAATTCAACTCATCGTATATCCTCCCAGACATCGATCAGTCTGTCCAGCATTGGGACATGGGTTCCGAGAATGAGATTGTAATGTTCTTCTGTTTTTAATTTGTAGGTGCTATTGTAGCAGAGATGCTCAAACATATGCAAGAGAAGATTAAAAACTCGAGCACACCTGTAAAAATGTACATGTACTCTGCGGTAAGTCTAATATCAAACCGGAGATGAGCAAATTGCTCTCCTCTACCAGGTTAGGGCTCTCTAACATGGAGGTAAAAAAGGTAGTTTCTGCTCAATAAATCATTTCACATCAATGAATTCAGCAAAATCTTCTTGTGGCATACACCGACATATATATCCCCCTCAAATGGTGGAAAAAGAATAAATCGCCATCTATCTAATTTGCAAAATAATAGGCTAAATATTTGTCACGCTTTTAAAACAACATTGACTGGCTCTTCAATTGGCAAATTAATATTAGGGCATGAAACAATAGATCAGATTAATGCGCCTGAAGTTTTGGAGCTTTGGTTAAAAAGGAATCAAAAGTTATTGAACAAAAATGACCCTTTTTACCTATATTTTAGAGAGTAGGATCTCCCTAACTATCTAAATTTATGTTAAATCACCCTGTTACTCCATTCACATTTCTATTGTTTGGTGAAATAAAACTGCGGAGCTGTTGGCTTGCGTTCACCGCACACGCTGAAGATTTGGCCGCGCAAGGCAAAATTATCAGACAAGTTTGATATTTTTCTCCCGGCCTCGCGGGGCCAAAAACTCATCAAAAACTGCCCGCACACGAGAGCTAGCCTCTGAGCTGACAGACAGTTGAGGCCGTTAGCTCAGCTGATAGCTCTCGTGTGCGCCGGGCTTAATACATGTACTTAAATTTAAAGTATTCTGAACGTTGATAAACCAGAACCATGTCAAAACTGAGACAATGGGGAACCTCTCGAATTATTATGGGCATGATAGGAACTGACATAAGGCATTCCAAAGAGAGTGGCATGGTGCGCCGAGTTGGAACTCCTAGAAACTCCATGGCGTACTTCTTTGGAACTCTGCAGATGAAGGATATGCCATATGATGATATGCCATTCCATTCCAATTGGAACTCCTTTCTTTCCTGATCAGAACACTAAACTGCATGGACATGGTGTATCCCATTTAGATATTAACCAGCATATGCCATTTCTGTCAAAGAACTCCTAATTTCAAGAAGCTTCCTAAGCATGATCCGAACACATGCTCCACTGAAAATGCAGATGATATAGAGTGAATAATACGTTTCAAAAGCTGAACAATCCTCCAAAATCTCCCGCCCAGATTATAATTTATTATTATTTGTCATGGCAGTAAATAACAAGCCAAAATAAGTGCAAAGTTGACAAATTCAATTTGAAGACTATTCAGTACAAGCAGATTTTGTTCAAGTTCTTGGTGCACTTGCCCACCACCACCCAGCATGCCTGGTGTGGGCAGAAGCCTGGTGCACTTTTATCGATAGCATGACTATAATGGTAAGTTTCATGCTACAGTACTCGATCTGAAAGAAGTTGGCGAGCTATTTCACAGTGTTTATGTGATTTGATTATTTCAGCACGACACCACAGTAGCAGCCTTGCTGGCAGCGCTCAATGTGTATGTGGGTTCCAATCCGCCTTACATCAGCTGTGTTATTATAGAGCTCCATCATGATCTCAGTAAGGATGCCTATGCTGTTCAAGTCAAGTTCAGGAATGACACCGACAGACCACCATACAAATTAAAAATTAAAGGTAAGTACCCAAATCAAGTACCGTATTCATCAACACAGTGACACCTATAGACCACCATACAAATTATAAATTAAAGGTAAGTACCCTAAATCAAGCATTCATCAGCACAGTGGCACTTCCAGACCACCATACACCATTTTACGCCTGCCCAAATGTGATGGCGATTTCCGTTCATGTGTCCATCCCTGTCCAGTCTATATCTGTGTCAGTTTTCTATCTATATTTTCCAATTGTTCGTGAGTGGATAGTCCAGAGGGAGATGATGTGTTGTGTACCAAAATGGAGGTGGAGGTCAAAAGTCACTGGCCTATTAAACCAGGAAATCATTGAACCATTTGTGTCTGGTAAACTTCTAAAAAAAATTTGCAGTGAATTCATTAGGCCAGAAAATCAATAAAAAATGCAAATTTTTATGTCGGTAGATAGGTAAGTGGAAGACGATGTGTTATACCAAAATTTACATCAATGTCACTGATAAAATCAAGAAATCATTAAAATCTCAATTTTATGATTTTTGGCTACATTAGCGGGAGATGATGTGTCACAGATCAACAACGAGGCATATAATTTTGGTTTGGTTGACCTCCCCTTTATAATGAACGTCAATATATGCTTGTCTGGCCCGTATCTCCATTACTATTTGATGGACAACTGTGAAACTTGACTGGAAGATGCTTAGTACCTTGTAGATGTGCACTGTCAGGTTTGTTTGAAACTCCTTTCTGTGGTTTTTCACAGAGTTATCTCCCTTTATTGACGACTCCAATATATGCTATAGTACATTGTTGTCCGGACTGTATCTCTGTTATAAATTGCCCAAGAAGTTCAAAACTTTAATAGTAAATCCTTAATAGTATGTGTGCACTGTCATGCTTTTTACCCAATTCGTTTATTTTCCCCAGTTATTGTCAGTATTAATATATGCTTGTCCAGGCCATATCCCAGTTACCATTTGATGGACTACTTTAATTATGTCCTGCTGATGTGCACTGTTAGGATTTTTAACCATTTTCATGATTTTCCTCCGAGTTCTGGTCCTTCATCATCAATATAATACATGCTCGTCCGGACCACATCCACTTCGACGCTTATGTGGAAGTTAATTTCTATCTTATTTTACTATCCCAGTCCATTTTTATTTTACCCGAGTTTCAGCTATTTATTGTAGCCATCATCGCTATATAGCTGAAATATTGCTGAACGCGATGTTAAACCTTAATTCTCTCCTGTTGTCGCCATCAATATATGCTATTGTGCATTGTTGTCCTGGCTGTATCTCCCTTAATATATAAGTATATGCTTGGCATCATGTAGGTGTGCACTGCCAGTTTATTTGTTTGTCATGATGATTTCTCCAGAGTTATGGCCCTTTATCACCATTTTGTGCTGTATAGAACATGTACATTCTTGCCTGGACTAACTCCCTGACTTCTTGGTGAAGAAGTTTAATACTTACATGGCGAATGATAATTATATATATGTGATGTCATGTTTTTACCTGCAGCCAAGACGACATGAATTTGAACACACATTAATTTGGCAAAAATTAATCATTATGTACTAACCCAATAATTAATATTACCATTTTATCTGTATTTGAAGGTCTACCTCCAGGTGGGATTTTGCAATATTAAACCATACTTATTCTCTTCACTTATTTCAGAAATTAAAAAAAACACTCTGAAAAGTGTTTAAAGACACAGTTGATGGTACATTCTTTTCTTGGCCTTATCTGATAATGTTTGGTACCACAACAAATCCTGATCCCAATATTCAAAATACTTAACTTTGATTCTATCATTTATGTGTTGCCATACACAAATAAAACACTTTTATTACACAATGGTAAATGTTGCATCTATGCGTTCTTTTATTGGATCTTTATCTATGAACCCTGCAGGTTTCATCTTTCTCCTATACAGTCTATATATGCCATTGTGGTTATCTTGTTCCAGGTTGTGATAAAGTTATGTGCGAGTTTGACCAATTTGTGCAAGCTACCAAAGATATGATTGTGGAAGATCTGGAAACCGAATGCAAAGTGGATACCAGTCCTTCTGGTGAGTCAAAACAACTCTTTGCATTCTTACTGAGAGTTTAGGGATGTCCATAAGGATTGTCTATCATACTCTCTGTCCATCATATTCTCTGTATCATACCTTCTCTCCCTCCGTCCCTTCGACATGGAGGGAGGGCATGCAGGAGGGATGAAGGTTCCGGCATTCCCTCCCTTCCTCCCGGCATGCTCACCCTCCATCATGCCCTCCTGCATGAGGGCCCACCCTCCCTCTGGCATGCCCTCCTTCCTTCCCTCCCTCCCTCCCTCTCTCTGACATACCCTCCCTGCATTCCTCCATCCGGCATGAACGCCCTCGCTCCCTCAAGTCCCTCCCTATCTCTCTCTCTCGGGTCGCTCCCTCTCTCTCTCTCTCATGTCCCTCCCCTCCGGCATGCCCACCCTCCCTCCGGCATGCACTCCCTCCACCTTCCATCCCTTCGGCATCCCCTTCTTCTCTCTGACATGGAGGAAGGGCATGCCGGAGGGAGGAATGGAGTCCTGCCAGAGGGATGGCCTCCCTCTCTCTTCTTCCTCCCGGCATGCCCTCTCTCTTTCTCTCTCCCGGTATGCCTTCCCTCGGGCATGCCCACCCTTCCTCTGGTATGCCCTCCATCCATCCCTCCCTCTGGGATGCCATCACTTCGGCATGAAGACCCACCCTCCATCTGGCATGCCCTCCCTCCGACATGCCATCTCTCTCTCCGACATGCATACCCTCCCTCCCTCTCTCTCATGTCCCCTCCCTCTGGCATGCCCACTCCCATCCGGCATGCCCTCCCTCCCTCCGACATGCACTCCCTCCATCCCTCCGGCATCCCCTCCCTCTCTCTGACATGGAAGGAGGGATGGAATCATTCTGGAGGGATGCCCTCCCTCCCTCTCTCTCTCCTCTCTCTCTCTCTGTCCATCCCTGTGTCGTGCCCTCCCTCCATCTCTGTGTCATGCCCTCCCTCCACCCTTCCTCTGGCATGCCCACCCTCCTTCCCTTCCTCAGGGTGTGCACTCCAGGGATTCTTCCATTCCATTTACCGGCCACCAATTGTCTTAAAATCTTCAACCCAAATCACTTATATGTATATATTTTCTGACAAAGCATGATTAAACCATTATTTTAAGACACAGCAGTGCTATGTTAGGATGGAGGGAGGGATCCCCTTAAAATGTCGAAAAATGATCAAATTCAAATTTGGCTCAATTTCCAGAAAAATCTGAAACAGTGATTTAAATTAGATTTCTTTCTCACGTTCCCGGTATCAACTTAGAAAGGCAAAAAAAGTGGTTGTCGTTTTTTTGCCAGATTTTTAGGCACACCCAAGGGGCATAACTGAGGCGGGACAAAATTTACTCCATGACCCCGATTACCATGTAGATGAAGCCAGCCATCGACCTGAACATCCTCGTTTGCAGCATTGATAATGACTGAATAGGATGCCATGGTATAATAGATCAGCTATTAAGAAGACAAGAAGAATTATGATGCAGCAGAAGACGGGCAGTCTATCGTATTATGAAATTAGACCATGGTCATTGCTACGAAACTGTGGAGGGCCACCTCATGTCTCTAGCATGCCCTCCCTCTTCTTTCTATTCGGCATGCTCCCTCCTTCCGGAGGAAGAGGGTTGATGGAGGGAGGGCATGCTGGAGGGATTGTGGGCCCGGAGGGATCACTCCATCCCTCCCTCTGGCATGCCTTCCCTTCTGGCATGCCCTCCCTCCATCCCTGTGGCATGCTGTCCCTCCATCCTTCCCTCTGGCATGCCCTCTCTCTCCCTTCCTCTCACATGCCCTCCCTCCATTACTTCCTCCCTTCATGCAGGAAGGAGTGATGGAGTGATCTTCCTCTCTCTCTCTCTCTCGCATGCCCTCCGTCCATCCCTTTGGCATGTCCCTCCCTCCCCTCCCCTCCCTCCCTCTGGCATGCCCTCCTCCCTCCCTTCCTCTGACATGGAGAGAGGGCATGCCGGAGGAAGGGAGGGAGGCATGCCCATCCTCCATCCTATTCGGCATGCTCGCCCGCAGAGATCACGCCATCCCTCCCTCCTGCATTTGGCATGCCCTCTCTCATGTCCCATAATCCCTCCCTTCTTCATGTCTCCGCCTCCTGCAGGCCCCTCCCTCTGGCATGCCCTCCTCTTCCGGCAGGCCCTCTCTTTCCAGCATGTCCTCCCTCCATCCTATTCGGCATGCTCCCTCCCTACCTTTGACATGGAGTGCCAGAGGGAAGGGGAGGGAGTTTTGTGTGTATCAAATTGAAGTAAAATTAAGCAAAGAATACACCATTCATTATCTCCCTTGTAAGATTAGAAAACCAAAACTGGGGAATGTTTGAGATATAGGACTGTAATCATGCCAATTCACTGTCCTACTGCACTAACTGATCGCCATTCAATGATTTCATGTTCACAGCGACCAGTGTGGTGCTTACTGTGGCTGCGGTGGTATTGATAGTGGCAGTCCTGTTGGCCTTGACCTTCTGTTACCTCCGCAACAAAAGAAAGCAGCGCTACCGGAGTTACCTCATCACTGAGCAAGATGAAGAAATGTGAACACCATGAAAACAGTGCAGGATGTAGCAACAGATTGTAAATCTGGGTGCTGAGAGGGGTCACCCTTTGCATGCATGTTATAAATTAACAACTAAAGGTGTAAATAAATGAACAAATTTGTATTTAAATATATAGTGTATATAGAGAACCTTTGAGTGCTAGATAATGCATGATAACATTCTGTGCATGGGTTGAGTGTGAGGAATTTAGGTGGGGGGGGGGGGGTGGGGGTTAAATAAAGTTGTGATTCTGCGCATCAGTTGTTGCCTGTCTACATGTATTCAGTTTTAATATTTAGTCCAGTTTTTCTTATGCAGATGTATGTAATACTACGACTTCTTCAATTTTTAAGTGAAGAATCTCGGGGGGATTCTGCATGGCCATATTCAGGGATATCCGGTGCATCAGTTGTTGTATATCTACATGTATTCAGTTTTAATATTTAGTCTAGTTTTTCTTGCAGTATTTTTATGCAGATGTACATGTATGTAATACTTAGATGACTTACAACACGTTTTAAGTGAAGAATCTTGCATATAAGATATTGTATTTCTTCAGTTGACTGATCTATCTTGCTAAAATGTGCCAACACCCGGGGTGGGGACATGTTCCCGAGGGTAGTGGGTGGGTTGAATGAGTGTGACATGGGGTAAGCTTCCAGAATATATCCAGGTTCGGAGGCCGAACTTAATTCAGGAAACGTGAGGCGAGGCTGAGAACTGTGGGCAGGTAAAATTTCTAAATCCAAAAACTATAACAATGCTTTCAAACAAGGACACGCATGCACTGACATCAGTTGGATCTCTGTATCAATCTTTTTGCAGCGAAAGCTTTGGGCTCAATAAAAAACACCAATACTTTCTCTGTTGTATTTCATTCTTATTATTATTCATTGGGTGACAAGGCCTCCAAAATATGACAATTATAGGTGATTAAAATGGATTTTTTAGAATAAGCTTGGATGCTAATATGGGAATAATCGGCGTGGACATTAAAAGCGAAAATGTTGTGAAATAGAAACTATGTTACACAGTAATACTGGTATACGTTTCCAACTACTCCAATAATAGAATCCTTTTGGCTTGGTTGATTTTATATAGAGGTTGTATATTATGATCACTGTGTGTCCGTCTAACTTTCGTAAGCTGTGTGATATCTCTTAACTTGTTTCAGGTCACGGGTTGGTTCCTAACTTGGTGTATATATGTTATCCATGGGCGAAGAGGAACCCTATTCATTTTGAGGTCATAAAGCCAAGATCACTGTGGCCGAAATCGGTAAATCAGTGAAAATTGTTATGTTTTTGCTATATTACATGTATTAAAGAATTATGAGGACAAAGAATATGTTATTGATTTGCTCGACTGTTAACACTATCTCTTGAAGTATTATTGTCAGGCTTTCCAAATTCATGTAACATGTGCAACTGCACATATCATGCCTTGGCCTACGGTGTGTAGCCCCTCACGGAAATAAGGCGCGCACCTCATCTGTGCACGCCCCATCTGCTTCTTGTCTATCTACTTCGCCCTAATTGACCCTATTTCTTCATCCCATCCACCCTGCTGCGCCCTAGAAGCTAGGTTTAGGGCGCGCACCCTAACTGTGCCTGATTCAGTTTGACATTTTCCCCCCAATTGCGCCCCAACTGCGCGGTCTCCATCCATGCACTATTTGCACCTTAAATGCGCCCTATTTCTGTGAGGGGTAGCATTTGGGTAAAGTTTGGTTGACAGAGTTGTCTAACTTGATGTATTGAGCCGATTTCTGCGCATCGGCATGAATGCAATAGGTGGCTGATTATGTTCTCTGAGAATGTGTTATTAAATTATTGTTTATTTGCCCCAAACTGGTTTTCATGTTGTTACTGGTATTCTCCTTTACTCACGCTACACCTGAATTTGCCTCCCTTTACGCAAAGAAGGGTGGGCTTCATTCATCACACATACTTGTACAAATATGCGTCAATCATAAGACTGGACAATGTTATTACATAATATGTTCAAAATTTGATTAATTCGAGTTTTATCCCCGTAATGATTCTGAAAGACTTTCTTATGAAGTAGCAACGGGTCGTACTAAAAACTGCGTGGAACAGCGCATAGATTATTTGATGGATTTTTCTTTATTTGCTGAAGAGCAGAATATTAATATTAATAAAACGAACAGCAAAATCCGATTGAAAAGCGATCCCTAAACTACTATCAAACAAATAGTAGTTCTGGGGCCATCATATTCGAAAATGTATTAATGTACGGTAATATACGAAAAATGCGAATGACCCCGACAGAATTTGTTTAATCAATGCCAACATATGATCAAGGGATTCTGTATTAAATCTAAGCAATACCTCACCAATTATCTTCTGCCTAGGTTAGTTCATTACCTCGATTTCCACGCAGTTAAAATTCATACTCAATTCACTTTCTGACAGATACAATTCATATATACATGTATCAGACTTAGTTCGAGCGAAGGGAATATGCGTGTAGTGAAACTCCATTTCTGCGCAGTTAAAATTTATACCCAATATATGCTTACGGACAGTTGAAATTCCACACATAAGACTCAGTTCAAGAAAGCCAATCTGTGTGGTGTGAAACTCTATTTCCGCGCAGTTAATATTCATACCAAATTTGCTCACGGACAGTTTCACACAAATAAGACTCGGTTCAAGAAAGTGAATCTGTGTGGAGTGAAACACGATTTCCACGCAGTTAAAATTTATATCCAATATATACTTACGGAAAGATGAAATTCATACACGCAAGCCTTCTGAAATTCATACACATCAGACTTAGTTCAATAGTTCAATCTAAGAGAATGTGCGTGGGGTGAAGCTGGATTTCCGCGCAGTTAAACTTTATGCCAAATTTGCTTATGGGCTCGATTTCCGCGCAGTTAAAATTTATACTCAATTTACGCTGGGACAGATACAACTCGTACACATCATACACTCCCGAGGGTGTCGCGCGCAGTTAATATTAGTCTCCGCACAGTCCCGAGCAGTTTTTAGTAGGACCGGTAGCAACAGCTGTAACTTTATAGTAAACATGGGGCCCCACCTGATGAATCGAGCCCTTTTGGGGTTGCAATTCATCGAGAGGTGGCAGAATTATACCAACACTGCAGACTACACACAAATTTCAACTTTCTTCCGAGATATATTGGATACATAAGCTCGAACGCAATATATGAGGGTTAGGGTGGGGCTTGGTGTCCTTGGGGTGGGGACATTTTCTTTGAGGGACTAGTGGATGAATTTAATAAGCGCAGCGTGGTGCGAGCTCCAGGATTTATGAAGGTAGGGGATTGGGCGAGGCTTGTTCTGCAGATAGAGGAGTGAGGCTCACTCAGGAGTGGGAACATGTTACCGAGGGGTTGATTAAGGGTAGCATTGGGTAAGCTTCCAAAATATATTGGGGTTCGGGGCGGGGCTTAGTTCAGGAAACATGGTGAGGCAGAGAAGCTGTGGATAGGGAAAAAGTCCAAAACTTTAATATTTGGTGCTTCAGGGGTGGGAACATCCTCCCGAGGGTGGTGAGTGGATTAAACAAGTGTAGCATGATGCAAGCTCCCGGAATAGGCAAGACTTGCGGGAGCTGTGGACGGGAATTTTTTTCCAAAATCTTTAACAAGTTGGGCGAGCTGTGGACGGGAAAAATTTTCCAAGTCCAAAATTAGTTTTTCGGACAGGAACACAAACATCTACAGACATCGTTTAGATCCCTATATCAAGATTTCTGCAGCTAAAGCTACGGGCTCGATAAAAATTAGATTTTAATAATATTTTTGACGGAGTAACAACTCCCTGGATAAAGTGAGTACATAGTTGTTGAGTAACAAGCATTCAATTTCCATACATTGTCCACACTGGTGCAAGTGCTCTCCAATGTAAATACTACTTGACTTTATTGTTATATAGTCGGTTGATTAACCAGCATATCAAAGATGGTTTGTATTAAACAGAAAAGCAATTGTGGATTACTGTATCCACTTCACATAACTAGCAAGCTCACCGTCATGTCATTTCAAACACATACCCCCGTTTCCAGCTCCTATATATTAAATGGTGGTCAGTATCAAGTGTCACTGAGGGAGCTTCTTGAAATTGGGACATACATGGCATTCCAAGTTGAATGGCATGGTGTGCCAAATACTGATCAGAACACTAAACTGAGCATGATATGTATCCAATTTGGATCACTGGCATTTGCCATTTCTACCAAGGAACTCGTGCCCTAGTTTCAAGAAGCTCCCTTATCGATTGCTGCGTTTGGCAATACTGTTTATTCTCTTGCAAGTCTATTGTAAGGCCTCTAATACTTCAATCACTTTTAGACCACCTTTCAAATCGATCAAAAATAGACTGAAGGAGGCATTTATTCCTGTGCTAACAGCTTGTGCAGTAACCAAAATTTGAAACCATATTGAAAATATTGGCTTAATTTGTCACATCAGGGCAGTTGACCAGCTGCAGGCTTGCAAGTGGCTCACAATAAAAATATGGGAGGAAATTTGCCAAAATATAGGAGAAATATAGGAATTTTCTTAATAAAATATAGGAAAATATAGGAAATAAGGAAGTGTAAGACAAGTCACTACTATACATTGTATGTTCCAAAATTGGTAGTTTTTTTGGTGTTTAATAAAATTATTTCCACTGACTGTAGTCATAGCTGTGGTGGTTGAGGAGACCTGTTCTACTGCTTGGTTCAAGAAAGAGAAATTTAAATGTTTTCAAAAAATTTCTGAAATGTCTTTTCCCATGCGAAATTGACTCATTTCAGAGCATTGGTGAAGGTTTTCATGAGAAAAAGTAAAAATATAGGGAGCTTCTTGAAATTAGGGCATGATAGGAATGGCCGGTTTATGCATGCCCAGTTCTGATCTGGATGGAGAGGAGTTCCAGTTGGAATGGCTTATCCCCCATAAATGTATGCCATTGCATGTTATGGCATAAGCCATCCTTTGTCTGCCGAGTTTCAAAAAGTATGCTGTAGAGTTCCTAGGAGTTCCAACTCGGCACACCATGCCATGCTCCAGTTTCGAGAAGCTCCATCAGATCCACAGGCTTGGCTGCAGGTACATGTATGGTGTATTACATCTGGGTACTTTATCAATGGTAGACACCCGCCCGCCCCATCCAAAACCTGCCGACCCAAAAGTTTTTATTGGCCATCTGTCGACGAAATGTTTTTTTTCTTCTTCAAATAGCCATGTTGTTGTTGTCATCGTTAAATCGCGTAAGTCGTGAATTTGTCGGCCAGAGTTGCATAGATTGTCAATGTGACAGGGGTAGAATTTGTTCATTCAAAGAGATTTATTAGATATTTCCTGAAAAATCAAGTCAAATAGCTGACCTGTAATCAGATATAACTCCGAGACATATCCTTTCAGCTTGCTGCTTGACGTATGTTTTGATGGCATAATACGCAAACTAAATCTCGGAAACCTTTGCTCGTTTATTTTTTGGAAGCCGCGAATGCTCTCTGTAATGGTTCCCGACTGGCGCCAGTCTGTATGAAGGAACACGTGGTCGTCAAACGGAAAGTACACGAGGGTGAAAATGAAAACCTCGGACGTTTGCAAACGATGTTTTTGAAGACTGGCATTTGAAAAGTTGTTGACCAGAACTGAATAAAACTAAGGATCTGAAGTAATATACAAGAGAATGTTATGGCCACAGTAACTGTGCAAACAGCACAAAGTGAAAAACTCCACCAGGCATGAGGCACGTGTGTAGATAACAACAACAACAACAACAACATGCTGTTTTTACTTTCGGAATGAAACGAGACCACTGACACGCTTGTGACTAAATCACCGGACCTTGGTAGTTGTATGTCTCTTTAATCTGTAAGTGGAAATTCTTCTAGGCAATATTTTGGTAGTGAAAATGGTTCACATTTAGACTTTTGACTGAAAATATGCAGACTTGTTGAAAAAGTTTCAGGGGTCAAATGGCGAGTAGTATGTTATTCTGCGGTCGCCAAAACGGATTTACGGTCGCAAATGACGAGCTGGCGACCAGTTATTTCAACCCAGCACCAGTGAAAAATACCCATCGAGTTAAGAGTGGATTAACAGATAAACAAGAACAACAACAAATTGGATATCATTTAGCAGATGGATTAGATTCAGATTCGTTCAAAATTAAAATGACATTTAATTTTTCCTAAGACAGCACATCAGGCAAAGTAGAATTCAACGGTATGAAATTTAAGAAAATGAAAATGGATCGTTTCCTCAGAGATGTCAAAAAATACATTGCCGATCTGCCTGTATTGAGACCTGAACATTCAGAGCACAGATTCAAGTCAGTTTATTTGAGGTCATTTTAACTTGAATGGCTTTGTACTTCTTGTTTATGTCTGTGGCTCTCCAATTTTGATGGTGAGTCAGATCTCTGACTGTAAAAACAAACACGGTATAAAATGTTGCGTATCTGTTATAAATCCATGGAAAACTGTCAAAGAAAATAAAAAGTCTGAATTCCAGAATTGAATAAAAACTTATTTATTCATTATAGCTACAATAGTAAAGAAGAACTGCCCACATCCTCACCCGAAGAAAGAATAATATACCGTAATCTGGGGTGACTGAAAACACGTTTTTGGGGTCTTTTTTTTTTAAGTGTTATAAATTAATTTTTGAAAATGCTATATATTATAATCTTAAAATCCCTCCTGGTGTCTGACCTTTCCGATGCAGGAGATTGATCATCGGATCAAAGTTGTTTTCATTTTCACTTGTTCAAAGTCACCTCATGGTTGGGGTGCATTGGAACAATTAAGCCAAAGAATGCAATTCATAATGTTTCCTACATCTCGCTTGATCTAACATATGATTATCAGTTTCACAAGTCCCTGTCTTTCTGGTGAGTTACTGTGGTTTTTCCAACCATCAAAAAAAGTGTAAAAATCGAGGTATTGTTTATGAGCTAAATAACCAAAGAAAGAAACAGAAGTCTATGGCTTTTTCATATTAGACAGAACCAGACCCCAGCTGGTTACTTACAACACCACTTTTGGTTCGCATCTGCAAAATAACAACAAGAGCCATTCTGAATGTGTTCAAATTCACCCTGGTCAAAAAAAAAAAAAAAAAAAGAAAAAAAAAAAAAAAAAAAATTCCTACCGCCCTACCCACATTATTGAAACAGGGTCGGGTTACACCCAACACACATATTTTTAAGGATGGCCTGAGATCGACCCAGTTTTTGGGGTCACCAGTTCAAATTATGTCAATTTGTCATCTTCTAACTAGTATCTGGAAAATGAGTGCCTGGGAGCACCAAACTGGCATACACCAAACTGGCATAACACATGCATGTGGTCATAGAGCAGAATCTGTTGCAAAGTGAGATTGACCTATTTTTTGGGGGGCGTACTGAGTCAAAGTCTGAAAGTTGCTCCTTTTCTCACCTATTGGTTTTTATATGCCCGTCAATTTTGACAGGACGTATTAACGTATGACATTGTCCGTCCGTCCGTCTTTTAGTCCGTCCGTTAACTTTTCTTGTGAATACAGCACAGCAGAGTTCACCCCCTTCATCATGTACGTCCGTCTCTCCGTTTGTTATCACATTTTAGACAAAACCACTTGGGATAAAGTGACCAAAAACTTATTTATCCAGTTATAAGTCAGACGCCTATCAAAAATGGCTCCCGTTGGCCCATATTTTACAGAGTTATGCCCCTTTACAGATATATTATTTTCAGATTTTGTGATATGCTTGAATGTTGCCAACTATATATGCAGAACCGTGTTTGATACAGCTACTACATTTTGGGAACTTATTATATAGTTGTATTCTAGAAAATCGCTTCAGCCCTTAGTTTACTGAGTTATGCCACTTTCCAGGTGCGATAATCTCTGATATGCGTGAATGTACCCAGTTATATCTAATTAACTGTGTTTGGTACAGATAATAAATTATGAGGGAACTTTTCTTTCTAGTTGTATTCTAGATGCCTACAAAAAAATTAGTCTTCTAATATTATCTAATGTTGTATATGCACCTTTCGGATGTACATATAATAATTTTTGATTTTGTGATATATTGTTGAATGTACAAGTAGGGACTCCAGTAGAAATTTCATTTAACTTTCACAGTTGTTTAATTCTGGGCTTTTGAAAGCTGAAATCATTACAAGACTAATGCAGTTTGAATTATCATAATCGGGTGAATATTGGCGAATATAGAGCTGCCTGAAGTTGCCGGTTTGGTCCGTTTCGTGGGAAAAGAAGTACCCATCATGCAGTGTATAAATCCCATATACCAGGGTTTAGCAATGGCACCGAAACATGGTAATAAATGACAAACAAGCACCAATTTAAGTTCATATTCAGTTCTATTCATCATATTCCGTTGAAATTTGCCACATTTATTCGTTGGTTCCGATGCATGCGGAAAATATTTTCTCAGCAGATGTATGGACATTTTGAACCTATTTGCATAAATTTGCATATGATGCAGTTTATTGTACCAAAAATGTCTCGAAATTGTAAAACACATGTTTTCATTGCATTCACATGAGGAACAATCCTACATTCTTCCAAAGACTAGTAAAACTTCTGCAGGATATGCATAACTGGTACATGATTGGCCTATTACTATAGCTAATTTATATAAATTTGCATATTCAACAATAACCATATTGAGAAGGTACACCACAGTGTCTTTCAATATATCCAGTTTTTAGGGCTATTATTATGGAGATTTGACCAAAAATAAATTTGAACAATCTATGTTATGGAGAAAAGCTATAGTTGTGACGGAACTGGTCCATCTCTCCAACTAATTTGCATAAATTTGCATATGATGCGGTTTCTAATATAAAAAAAAAAATTCTCGGAATTGAAATACATGTTGTCATTTGGACTGCATTTTAACCCATTTGCAATCACAACAACAATCCTACATACTTCCAAAGAGATCCTTCTGCAGAAAATGCAGAACTGGTACATGATTGATCTATTTTTATAGCTAATTTACATAAATTTGCATATTCAGCAAAAGCCATACTGAAGCCGCAAAACTGCAGTGTCGTTTGATATGTCCTGTCTTGATGTAGGGACTCCAGTAGAACTGCCCGTAGTCGGGCAAAAATACGGGTTTTTTTTTTGCCATTATTGACTTGAATAAATCTTGTATTTTCTTCAACAAAGCTAGTAAATCTTACCAAAATATTGTTTCTTCGTTTTTTTACTCAGAATGTAGCTTTATTTTTATTATGAAAATTATTGCAGTGTAGGATACTTCTATAAGAAATTCGTGATATGCTTTACCCGCTTCAGCACATGAACATGATTTTTCGCACATATCGTCAGCTTCTCGATTTTTCCGAAGGTGAGCCAAGGAAAATATCTGTCTGTCAATCTTGTAGCCAATGAAATTCTGTGTAAGAATATCTTAGTGTCATTCGGACCATTTTCGGTCCATATGTGCTGGATGGAAGACATTGGTGTTGGGAGTTCTAGCTACTTTGTACCCGACGGCGGAAGATTGCTGACTTTGGTTGGAAGTACACAGCTGTCATCCACCAGATGGAGGATATACGTGGTGAAAAGGTTCTGAATATTAAAACCTTTATCCTGAAGTGCATCATGTAATGCATTGTAAAAGCAGTAAGTCAGGGAAATGTCATTACACGCGTCGTTTTTCATTAAGATGTCTACATGGTTCACGATACTGAAAATTATCCGTTCTATGTTTGTATATTCAACAAAAATCTGAGATAAAGTTGATGTTAATTAACTGGCTGATGTTAATTAACTAGCTACATGAAGGACGACTGGTTGGCAATTTAAAATGTTGGCTTAAACTCTTTCCAAATTGTAAACGATTTTCGATGAGTTGTGGCAATCCCCATTAACATGGGTTTAGATGAGTGATCGCGTAATCCATGAAGTTCTGCAGCAGTACTATCTGGTGCTGATATTTATTGGCATATGGAAACACGTGGGAACAAGGTAAAGTGCCATAAAACAGTTCGGGCATCCGCTGCCAGGGTGCTCAGCAATGTTTGGGAAGTTGAAAAGACAAATACGTATGAGCTGCCGTTTATGACAATATTATACACGGTGTATATATATAATGGAGCATGGAAATATGGAGATAATGAATGAATATGGTGTGAATTGGGTCGTTATATTGGAAATGTTGTTATATTGAAAGTTACTAAATATGGGATGGTTTTATCGTATATTGTAACATTGTGGCAATGTATATGAAATGTTATTTATATAGGAGTAAAATGCAAACTAAAGTAGTTTTATATATATATATGAAGAGTGGTGTAATTATATACACTCTACATTTGCTAAACATATAAACCGATTGAACGTATATAGTGTAAACTAATATTGAACGTATATATATATAGAACGACTGAATACGGCGTATTTGATACGGCGTATTTGACAAAGACGCTTAACGGATATGGCAGGCGGAAGTATGCTGTGAGCATGCACGTTGTGCTCGCGCAAAGCATTGCGGTTCCAGTTTCACGATAACAGTGGCCATTGACTGAGTCCCGCTCTCAAACAAGGGTCTCCGACACAATCCAACGACTCGACGACTTGGTTGCCGGTCAACAGTGGCCAGTGCCATATTAAAATTTGCGAATAGAGAGAGGTCAGCCCGTCGCCGCTTTACGGTGGCCAATAGACGACATGCTATATTTTTTTAGTTGTGAGTTTATTTTTTTTTTTTTGACTTCTAGGTTTCATTTTTTTGTTTTAGGTTTATTTCTATAGTTTTCACCCGGGTGAAAACCTTCTCACCCGGGTGGAAAGTTTTCCATCTGAGTGAAAACCTTCTCACCCGGGTGAAAACGTTTTCACCTGGGTGAGAAGGTTTTCACCTGGGTGAGAAGGTTTTCACCTGGGTGAGAAGGTTTTCACCTGGGTGAGAAGGTTTTCACCTGGGTGAGAAGGTTTTCACCTGGGTGAGAAGGTTTTCACCTGGGTGAGAAGGTTTTCACCTGGGTGAGAAGGTTTTCACCTGGGTGAGAAGGTTTCCACCTGAGGTGAAAATCCATGTGATTGTGCCCTCGTTTTAGTTCCCTTGCACTGACATTCCGGCAAAATGGAGGGTGGTTCGTTCAAAAGTATAGATGCTCTCAAACTGTCAAACTGAACTTTCATGTTTGCTCATGCAGTCGATAAATGATATTTCACGTCTTGCGTGTTTTATATACCGGTAAGTTGTATTTTCCAACCCGTGTTCTCTGCGAGCACACGAGCTTGTCATGTCTGAGAAGAGAAAATTAGGCCCCGTATAATCGAACCCGTATAATCTGCATAAATTGTATTGCGCCGCATCATTCAGTGATTCAAAGTGTTCGGTAGCTAAAATCGAATAGTCAGATCGCCCAAGTCAAACCACCTAAGACGAATCGTCCAATGCCCTGTGTCGGATCGGCCGATGTAGTTTTTGGAGCTTATTGAGTTTTTACCCCTCAGCCCATCGGGCTGCGGGGTCTTGCAATCGGCATGTACCGTCTGTCAACAATTTTTTGTCCGGGCTAGATCTCAGTTACTATTTGACTGACAGTTCTGATACTCACAGTGAATATCCCTAGTATCCCAGAGATGTGCACTGTCATGTTTATTCCGTGTTACGTCATTTCTTTACAGAGTTATGGCCCTTTGAAATTTCGCGTCACTAACTTTTGTCCGGGCTAGATCTCAGTTACTATTTGACTGACAGCTCTGATACTCACAGTGAATATCCCTAGTATCCCAGAGATGTGCACTGTCATGTTTATTTCGCGTTACGTCATTTCTTTACAGAGTTATGGCCCTTTGAAATTTTGCGTCACTAACTTTTGTCCGGGCTAGATCTCAGTTACTATTTGACCGACAGCTCTGATACTCACAGTGAATATCCCTAGTATCCCAGACATGTGCACTGTCATGTTTATTTCGTGTTACGTCATTTCTTTACAGAGTTATGGCCCTTTGAAATTTTTCGTCACTAACTTTTGTCCGGGCTAGATCTCAGTTACTATTTGACTGACAGCTCTGATACTCACAGTGAATATCCCTAGTATCCCAGACATGTGCACTGTCATGTTTATTTCTTGTTACGTCATTTCTTAACAGAGTTATGGCCCTTTGAAATTTTCCGTCACTAACTTTTGTCCGGGCCAGATCTCAGTTACTATTTGACTGACAGCTCTGATACTCACAGTGAATATCCCTAGTATCCCAGAGATGTGCACTGTCATGTTTATTTCGTGTTACGTCATTTCTGTACAGAGTTATGGCCCTTTGAAATTTTCCGTCACTAACTTTTGTCCGGGCTAGATCTCAGTTACAATTTGACTGACAGCTCTGATACTCACAGTGAATATCCCTAGTAACCCAGAGATGTGCACCATCATGTTTATTTCGTGTTACGTCATTTCTTTACAGAGTTATGGACAGATGTGCACTATTATGTTTATTTCGTGTTATTCCAGTTTATTACGACCCTGGATTACTATTTACTACTTAACTGATACAGCCTTAGTAAAGGTGTTTAATATCCCCTATTTTAGCACTCTGTTTGGCAAAAATATCATTCAGTTTGCGTTTTTATATTATTCCGTTTACGGTCACACACAGCGCTCCTTTTTGCGCTGTCAAAAAGGGTTCCGCATTCACGAAAAGTGTTTAAGTGCGCATTACAAAAATCATTTGTTTTTTTAGTTCAGAAGCATAAAACACCAAAGCTATGTCAAAACTACAGACTACAAATCATGTTCATCTCATTGAAACGGAAAATTCTTTTCTGCCCAACACGTTTTGGAAGAAATTTGCAGATGTCCACCCAGTTTTCCATGATTCGTCGCATTACGAAATCTTCAACTTTAGATGGAAGAACTATTCACCAGATCTTTACTAACTTTTCTTGAGGTATCGATCCACACAGTCTTGGATCGATATCCCTTCACAGGATTGATGACTGAAGCCGGTACTAGCAAATACTAATCGTTGAGTATTCTCTTGAATCAACATTAATACATATGTGGGTAAATAAATTTGACAGAATTCAGCAGATTTTTATGTCAACCTGTTATTCGCTGGACATATTGTGCTGAGGGGTCAAAGCACCTTTTAGGTGCAGCCTCATGTTTTATTTAGTTGGGTGAGGTTTAGATTTGTCCTGATACCTCTAATTGATGCCTGATAGGGTAACCAAATACGGTCATTGTACACTTAAATCGCATTAGGCTAAACACATACGATGGAGATAGAGTCGCGTTTATCACAGCTCAGGATGAGGCTAGGGTAAAAATCATCAATGGGACTAATAGTGAGAAATGACGAACAAGAGGATAAACGATAAGTTGATAAATTTTGACCTTCTGTGTTGTCTCTCGTGACTGTTTCGAGTCCCACACTAATTATGTGGAGGTTCGAGAAACATAATAGATGAAAAACACCAGCTTCAACTGTTAGCCTCCTTTTCTAAACGATGCCCGACTAGACGCTTACCTCCCCTTGACTCGCGCTTTTCCCCAAGCCATCCTCATCTTAGGATAATACTAGTGAGATAGGATAGAGTTTAGATCATCCTAGACAAATACTTCGGACTGATTCTCAAAGAAAAATTATTGCTTTCGTATTAGCTTGAACCTAA
Organism: Hanleya hanleyi; assembly: GCA_036873755.1. Classification (NCBI taxonomy): domain Eukaryota; kingdom Metazoa; phylum Mollusca; class Polyplacophora; order Lepidopleurida; family Hanleyidae; genus Hanleya; species Hanleya hanleyi. Next base: position 31,197 of record JAVTVY010034551.1, read on the forward strand.
TGTTGATCTCAAACCCAGCGAAGAAAAGAAGAAATAGTATAGAAGCAATTTGTGTTTCTGTTTCGGTTCGTTGATACGGTGTTCACGGTAGACCTGTTATACGATAGTATTCACAGGATCTCCATTTCTTTCTCCTGAATCCATTCTGCTGTATGGCTCAGAATCGTCTTCGTCAGCCATTACGGCCCACGTTAAACTGATTTTGAGTTTTCTGCTTTCTAATGTAAGCTTATATAAGTGACTCCACATTTGGCAGCTGGGCCGGTCAGTGTCAAATGCAGGAATATTTGATGTTAATATGTCTATCAAGCCTGAAACATAAATAATATTCAGTGAGTTTCATGTGCATCCATTGGACTCAGTGATTATTTTAACCAATTGTTAGAGGGATTGCGAAGCAATATCCGTACTATGGATTGGTGAAATCTGATTGGTTTGCGGACTGGCTGCTTGGTTGATTGTCCGTTTTCAACATTTCAGGATACTATTTCTTGTTTTGTTAAAGCTTGAGCTCTACCCTTTATTTCACAAACTAAGCCTCGCCTAATCCCATATGCTGATATATTCAGATAGCATACCTGATGCTGCATTGACTGCACCCATCCACTTCACCCTGGGGTATATCCCCCCCCCCCCTCCCCAAGGAACGGATCTCCAGCACTGTATCTCTGAATCTAAAACTCACCCTACTACGAATGAAAGAAAACCAGCCTCATTAAGCACCAAAATCTACACTGGACGATCTGACACAGGACGTTGGACGATTCGTCTTAGGCGGTTTAACTTGCGCGCGATCTGACTATTCGATTTTAGCTACCGAACTCTGTAAATCACTGAATGATGCGGGGCAATACAATTCTGCAGTGCCGATACACAAATAACTTACTGATATATAATAACGGTGCAATTTAAATGACGGTAACTGGCTTTGTGGAAAAAAACGGCCATTCTCGAACCCACACCGCAGCAGAATGCCCTGCACAAGATTATACATGGCCTAGTTTTCTTTTTTCAGACATGACAAGCTCGTGTGCTCGCAGAGAGCTCGGGTTTGAAAATACAACTTATATAAAACATGCCAGACGTGAAATATCATAATCGACTGCAGCAAACATAAAAGTTCAGTTTGACAGTTTGAGATCATCTATACTTTTGAACGAACCTCCCTCCATTTTGCCGAAATGTCAGTGCAAGGGAACGAACACGAGGGCACGATCACGTGAATTTTCACCTGAGTGGAAACCTTCTCACCCAGGTGAAAACCTTCTCACCCAGGTGAAAACGTTTTCACCCGGGTGAGAAGGTTTTCACCCAGGTGGAAACGTTTCCACCCGGGTGAAAACTAAAGGAATCAACCTAAAACAAAAAAATGAAACCGAACGCAAAAAAATGAAACCTAGAAGTAAAAAAAAAATAAACTCAAAACTAAAAAAAATTAGCATGTCGTCTATGGGCCACCGTAAAGCGGCGACGGGCTGACCTCTCTCTATTCGCAAATTTTAATATGGCACTGGCCACTGTTGACCGGCAACCAAGTCGTCGAGTCGTTGGATTGTGTTGGAGACCCTTGTTTGAGAGCGGGACTCAGTCAATGGCCACTGTTATCGTGGAACTGGAACCGCAATGCTTTGCGCGAGCACAACGTGCATGCTCACAGCATACTTCCGCCTGCCATATCCGCCTGCCATATCCGTTAAGCGTCTTTGTCAAATACGCCGTATCAAATACGCCGTATTCAGTCGTTCTATATATATATATATCAGCTTACACTATATACGTTCAATCGGTTTATATGATTAGCAAATGTAGAGTGTATCTAATTACACCACTCTTCATATATATATAAAACTTCTTTAGTTTGCATTTTACTCCTATATAAATAACATTTCATATACATTGCCACAATGTTACAATATATGATAAAACCATCCCATATTTTGTAACTTTCAATATAACAACATTTCCAATATAACCAACCAATTCACACCATATTCACCACCATATTTCCATGCTCCATTATATATATACACCGTGTATAATATTGTCATAAACGGCAGCTCATACATACGCGAGGAAATATGTCAGTACAGTGATCCACATCAATAGATTCGGGCTTTCCCACCATGCTAATGTTGTTCGTTTAAATTGCAGCATGTTTTGTTCTGAGAAAAAATATTTCTCTTTTATTTGGGCACGAGAATGTGGGATAGCTGCTGCAGTGTGCAGCATTATTGCATGGGGAAAATGCTCTGTCCATTATCTGCGACCATGAGGGAGTTTTGCAGGCCAGAATGGATGCCATTACCAGCTAAGCAGCCCGGTGAGGAGGTTTCTGAAATGCAGAAAAAAATATGTGCATGACGATATACTCTAGATGACATGTACAAGGAGAGAAGATAAAGAAGAAAATATAGAATATACAGTTCTATTGAGACCAGGGTGCGAAATAGAAAAATAATTATGGTTGCCCAAGGGCAACCTGCACCTGATTTTCAGGTTGCCCGGCTAATTTTTAAGTTGCCCGAAAATATATGTACTTTATTTGGACCCAAAATCAGACTCGACAAAACAAGTATGATTCAACTGTGACAATCTGATGATCATGTACAGTCACTAGACCATCACTGAATCTTTTTGTTTGGTCTCCAACCATGCCAACTGGCAGTTCTACACCTTTTTAACAACCAACGCAATGGCACCATTGCAGCAACAATTTGCCATGAAACCAAATCTAAGTAAGCTCATTTCATAAAATTAATTTATGAAGTTATGAGAAATTTATGTAAGTGAAAAGCCAGGGTTCCTACAGCTATGACAGGATAGAATTTCAGAGTTTTTATAGAAAAATATGCTTTCAAATGACTCATTTTAATATTGTGTAATTGATAATTAATTGCACTGCATCTGTATAAAGAAAACGAAAAAAATAAATAAATCAATAAAAAAATCTGTAGTAAGTAGCTATGAGCAAGATGATGATATTTATACTTTATTTAAAATATGATAATGAATAAGTCAACTCATGGTGCCCATCTCTCATCTGCTAAGTTAAACTTTTACATCCAGATGCTACTTTACAGGGGAGATAATCATGTAATGTTACTGTTAAGGGGGGATAACCGTGAGCCTGATGGCTGACTAACCATGTGCAAATCACAAATTTTCAATGTTATCTCATCTAGCCTTGAGGTAAATATATATTTGTAGCGGTTATAGGTTATATTCGATAATAGTCATCAGAAAAGGATTAACAGTAAATTTTGTGAACCATCAACAAAGTCAACCTTGGATGTAGTTTCGTTATTGGCAACTGAATTATGCGGTGTCCAGTTTTCGTTACCGTACGTCAACATTCGGTTTGCCATCTTCCAAAGACCAACACTGTTTGCCGACATCAAACTCTTTCAACTCGGCCTTCTTTTCAGCCTGATGAATAGTCCTTGTATGATATGAGACAATCGTATCAACAGACTTGCAGACTTTTTCTGTTTTTTCACCAAAAAACGAGGTTGCCCGCCGGACCACCGTCTGTCATAAACAGGTTGCCCGAAAAAAAAATTAGTTGCCCCGGGCAATCGGGCAAATGGCTATTTCGCACCCTGGAGACCTATTGATTCATCATGGGTATTCAAGTGTTTTGTAAGGTCAAGACAGGTTGAGTCAAGAAATTATATATAACACACCAGCTTGAACATATACGCTGAATGAGGGAAAATGTGGGAGAAAGGAGAGAAGGGTCGGTGTGGACAAAAATATTACTTAAATATGTAAAACGGGTCGATGGGCAAAATGTACCGACTGTTTAAATATCTAAGTGGGTAATTACTTGCAACTGCATTGTCCCTTTCATGGAAAAGCAACAACAAAAAGACGGTGGGGGGCGGGACCGTTCAAACTGAACAAAGTTCAATTCCTTATTAAGTTGGTGAAATATAAAATACAACAACAGACTGCTTTAAGTCGAGAGAGAGAGAGAGGAGGCAGGAAACAGTTGTGGCAGAGTGAGTGAATATGACTTAATGTTGCTTTCAGCACTATTTCAGAAAGTAAATAGATATTCATTGGCAGTAATTATAAAATACCTATAAATTATTATGAATTTTTTATATTACAATAAAATGTTTGATTAATCATGATACAGCATATGATAGGTGTACAGGCTCTAGGAAACGTTGTGGGTGGAGGCATACATGTACCAGTTCTATATTGTTAATCAAAATATTAAAATGAGTCTGTGAAATTATGGGTAGCCGAACATCAATGGGCGCAAAATAACACATTTTACATGGTTTGCAGTAAATTGGACCCTGAAACCCCTATACTGCATTATTTGGAACAGGCCAGCCTCGGGTCAGCGTGGGGTCAACAATCCTCAGGCAGCTGAGCAATAGACGAGTTCATTATCTGGCGGGGGTCAATGGCTATAGCAAGAAAACAATACAAACGATTCAGCGAACAATTTACGAATAAACTACACAAAATTTTGTCTTTCCGATAAAGTTCATTCACTAAAGAAGACAGTTGCAGCAGATTTTGTATTTCTGGGGCTAATTTGCTGCGTAATTTCCTAAAATTCACTCGCTGAACACCGAGGCGAAGGCCCACGAAGAAAGGCGCCATTTTGGATTCTCCGGGATCTCGTTAAGATTGTATATGGTTTAACAAATGATGAAATTTGAGAGAGAGCTGAGCGATAATATGAAAAATATTGTTTAATCAATTCAGGTTGATACTTTTACCGACTGATTAACATGCAAGTCGAACAGAGATACGTACCCAAGTAGGTAGAAATCCAACACCAAAGTCTTCTATCCAGCACATGTTGGACCCACAAAATTAAACCGGAAATGACGCTAAGATATTCTTACACAGAATTCCATTGGCTACAAGATGGTACTATTGACAGACAGATATTTTCATTGGCTCACCTTCGGAAAAATCGAGAAGCTGACGATATGTGTGAAAAAATGACGTCCATGCGCTGGAGCGGGTAGCGCATATTACGAAAGTTGATACGTTCAATTAACGATTTCTTTTAGAAGTATCCTACACTGCAATAATTTTCATAATAAAAATAAAGCAGCATTCTCAGTAGAAAAACAAAAACCAATATTTTGGTAAGATTCCACAAGTTTTATTGAACAAAATACAAGATTTATACAAGTCAATAATGGACAAAAAACGTATTTTCGCCCGACTACGGGCAGTTCTACTGGAGTCCCTAGTACAAGTTATATCTGCAGATCTGTGTTAGGTACAGCTACTAAATTTGGACACTTTGTCTAGTGGTATTGTAGAAGCTTACAAAATATTCATTTTCTTGGCCTTTATTTTTTGGAGTTATGCCCCTTTTCTGGTGTAATAATCTTGGATATGCTTGAATGTAACCAGTTATATTTGAAGAATTGTGTTCGGTACAGCTACCACATTTTCAAAACGTATTTATCTACTAAAAACAAATTGATTAGTTGCAATTGTTTCAAAGTCTATTGGCACAACTGATTTTATTGAGATTTTATTGATTTACTGGATCTTTAGATCCAGTTTGTGATGTTTTTAAAATAAAATAAACAATTTGAGAACACTGGAATTCCATCTTTGGCGATAGACGAAGAGTGGAAATTTATTCTTCACTGCCAGCTCTGTTGCCATGCTTGTAGTGGCAACAGTCAAGAACCTTCCTTTACTCATTCGTGTAACATGTGCACTAAGATTCCCAATCTAGTTGATCGTCCATTTTAACTTTGGGGAAATTAGTTTTGACATCGCTGCGGAAATTTCAGTTTTGTGAAAATGTTTAGTATTCCCCTTCTAAATTGTATACTTTCAGGTTTTACGATCAGTTTTCGGTTTTTGAGGTTCATTCCATCGTTATGGTAGTAAAACTTGACCCTGGTCAACACGTGCACTTAGCATTGCATGTAATAACATTTTAAATTTTATTACAAAAGAGATCTACTCAAAATCCGGTCGTATTTTTCTTCAAAAATCGTGGGTGATCGATTCCCGATAGAGGGTACCGGTAATCGATTTATTAGAGGAATTACCGTACGATTGACACCCAGCAGTGAATTTCTGAGCTCATGGATTTTGTTTTATTTTAAATTTCAGTTGCTGTGATTGAGGATTCACCACAGCCCTCGCAATTAGCCACGGCAAACGGCATTTGCCGTGGTAAATGCTGGGGTAAAATCACTTCGCGACGGCAGTTTTTTTGCCGTGGGTCGTAAAGTGATGTTGTTGTTGTTGTTGTTGTCAGTAAACAACATACGGTCGATGGTAAAATACGTCTCCTTGAACTGGCTTTTCTTGCTAATAAATTTAGTTTTAATAAACGAGACAGCTACTGGTGCTGTGGTTGTTTGATTGCATAATTTGGAGACGTCGGTCGGCAAAATGCACTTTTCCAAGAACTGACAGACAGCCGATCATTCCCGATCTAGAAAGCACAGATCTTCAATTGGATGTCTGTCACTCTCCAACATGCAGGGCATTTCTCCACTGGCGTTTCTTCGTTGTCGCAATAGCACAGGCGACCGCATATGAGGAGAGTGCTCTAGGGAATGGTGAGGGTTACGATGAAGGGGAATTCACGTACAGTTAGGATTATGTATTACGGTAATTTCCCTAATAATTCGCGATGCAGTGATGAACCTCGCAACTTAAAAAATTGGCTACTTTCGAATTATTTGTTGCGCTAATTCCAGAAAAACGCTTGTGTTCGAATTATATGTTACCCTGATTTTCACGGAAGATCCAAAATGGCGGCCCGCTTCACTGTGATCGTGTAGTATGTTTGATATCTCTATCATAGTTCATTTAAAAGACTGGGCCATCCTTAAAAATATGTCAGTTGGGCGTAACCCGCCCGCCCCATCGAAAAGCTACCGACCCAAAAAAAATTATCAGCCATCTGTCGCCGTAAATGTTTTTTTCTTTTTCTTCAACTTCAAGCAATCCCTGTGTAGTTGTTATTGTCATTAAATTGCGTAGGTCGTGAATTTGTCCGCCAGAGTTGCAAGTTTCCAGAGTGAAATACAAAGAAAATATAGTCTACGAAACGAAAGAAAAATCTGCCCTCACATTGTTGTTGTTTAAAAGCGATATGTGTGTTGAAAACTTTTGTGTCTTACTTCCCTATTTTGAAAGTGAACTCTTCCAATTGGATTCGTCGGGAAGCCTTGTGGGATTACAACACCGGGTCAGTGGAAGTTTCCATTACCGCAATAGGGATGATAGCCCGACAGTATTGCGACACGTGCCTGCAGTCAGTCGACCATATTTCCCTGCTAAATCTGTACCGTGATGCGGACGTTTGGTTCATTATCCATCAAACACGAAGTAAAAAGTGAAATGTCCAGCGATGCCAAGGATTGAAAATACATAAAAACTAAACGTCTAAATTTCACATGTACAAGCCAAGTCCTGCAATGATGATCGGGTTGAAAAAAACATTGACTTGTCTACAACGTCACTCGTGGGATGTCAATGTGACTGACCCAGCGATGAGATCAGGGTGCATATTTTATGTTCGTCCGCTCCATAAAGTTGATTCCTCGTTGATTATAAACTGGATTATCATGTTGTTGGAAACACTGACGTCTGTCATTTTATTTACATGGAAACGTCGTTCTGGATTGGTGAGTGAATAAAACACTACCAGCATCAATGTCTGTTGACATCTGCCCGTAGCACAAATGAAATACTCAACTACTCCCTGGTTGCAGTCAAAATGTATGAGACACATCATGCAGATATGAAGAAATGAAATAATGGCTCCCTCGACATAGGAGTTGTGCACAAACTAACTATTACGCCGAAGCCCTGACAGGGACAAGCAGAGGGAAACATTTATATCTTTGTCCTTCCATATCATCTGTTTATTAAAGAAAATGAGACATCGAAAATATCATTCAAATTGCCGTTAAATTATTTTCTATTGATCAAGTAGGTGCCTGAAAATGGCCATTTGACGGGCATTTTCGCCTCCAACCTCCTGCTAATGAGAACCCGGTTAGTGACTTCTGACCATAGTTCTATGATATGGAGAATTCGCAACAACAAAAACTGAACTTTTGTATTTTATTTTTGTGTCAACGCGTATCGTTAGTCACGATTTAGTTGGACAGAAATTATTCTTAGTAACATATTCACTTTACTTTCAGCGGCACGAACTCCACGACGAAAACGGCAGTGTTCGAATTTATTGTTTCACGGGTATATTGAAAATGCTCCCGTTTTCGTTTTATTAGGATGGAAAAAATCACGACGGGAAAAATCGGCCGTTTTCGAATTAAATTCGGAAGGTGAATTATTAGGGAAATTACCGTATTGTATTATGAATGGCACGGCAACCTGAAATAGTGAACTGAGTAGTAATCTTAAATTAATTAATTACAGCTGGCACTAAATATCTTATATACTCTATGTTTTCATACATTACCCGGAATATAATTTGCCCAACCTTTGGGGTTACCGTACTCCACGTAAGCCCCTACAATTACCATTCTCCTGCACAGCGGTATTTAAAAGTTTTGACAGTGACAATTTGTTTTGCTTTGCCATCGTACGAGAGCATGACGATGCTGACGAAATGGTGAAATTTGAGGTTGTTGTGCATAAAGCCTGAACTGGCGGACAATGGTGGAAACTGTGCTTGAAATTTTCTTTACTTTTTGAGGCGTGCAAGATCGGCCAACATGTTACGACCACGTGGCTTTGTCACTATCGCCGTATCGGATAAATGGATAGCTGGAACCCGAGGTAATAAAAAACTGGAATGCCTCAGGCCGACTATATGGGCAAGTCCGCGGCACACCAAGAAGCGGCAATAATATTTAGCTGTCGTTGGATGTGCTGAACATTCTGGAGGCGGAATACAAAAACTTTACCAGAAGGAGTTAGGAAAATCAGAGTTTTTATTCAGTCTTGTTTGCAAAGAAGCCAAGGCAAAACTTAAAATATTGTTTGTTTGATTAACCCCACAGGCCTATAACTTTAGTTTTTTTTTATTTTACCTTTTTTTTTAATTCATCTAAGAAATATAGGGTATTCCTGAAACTATCTTATATTGAAGTTATATCTGTTAACCAGGAAAACTCAAATCCACACAAATGGTAATATTTTCTCTGTTTCGCACATCTCATGTCTCTACTCCCATGAAGCAATATTGTCACCAGGTATGTGACCATGAAAAAGTTCAATTGAAAACTAAAATTAAAATAATAAAACTAAAAATTGACCTACCAACGCATGGTTTGTAGCAAGGTTATGTTACCCCAAACAAAATACTTTTGAATTTTTGCTCAATGGTCAGTACATATGACCAGAAGTTCATCTGTATTTTATGAACTTCTGATATGACAAAAATGAATGCATCAAATTGTAGTAGAAAATCTGTGAATTCCAGCAAACATCCTGGGCAAGTCATTTAATTATCGTAGTGAAAACTAGATCTACTGCAAAAAAAAATGCCGTGGTGAAGCCCTTTTTTGCCGTGGCAAATTGATTTCTCCTCAGCAATTTTTTTGCGGTGGGGAATTTTCCTAACTGTGAGGGCTGCACCATAACTATGTGTTACTATATGGTCAATTCCATTGTCACGGGTACTACATTCAAAGCACATTCTTGGTCAATAAACTATTGTGAACAGAGTTTAAATTTTGCCCATGTGGGTAGATACCTTTAGAGGGAATTTTTAATAACTGACATCAGCCAATGAAAGTGTGGGGGGGGGGGAGGGGGTCATTTGCATACCGTCACAGGCGTAACTCGGAAAAATCACCATTTTTCAGACTAACTGGACATACTGATGTATTTCTGTGATTTGATGCTTTTTTTCAGGATGCAGTATTTTAGAGTAGCAAATGTTTATTTGATTAATAGGTTGTCAAGGGAGATAACCTACTACAGCATTCTTGCTCTACCAACACAGTGAAATAGCACAGCTGAGGCAATTGCATGATCACTAAATAGCTCAACCTTCGGCGAATGAAAAAATTCTCTCCTCGCCAACTTGGCGAATAATTTGTTATGTTTGGTAGCCAAATGGCTAAGGATTTTTTTTTTTCAAATTTCGACCACTGGATAATATATGCGAAAAGAAGGGTTATATGTGCGAAACCTATTCTTTTGACTATGGTGTGCGAGTTAGTAGGGCGATCAACAGACGTACACGCTATGAATACATGCGTGACGTTATGCAAGGGCGAGGAACGTCCTTAATAGCAAAGAAGAAGCCTATTGATCATTTTAATGTACATCTAGTGTCAGTCCATCTCACTCTGTTACCTCATGCCTAAATGTGCCGTATCTTCATGATCTTATGTACAGATAATGCGTAGTATATATCTAACCACACAGAAAAACGTGGCATAATGCATGCCAATATTTTTCAGTATTGCTCAGAGGTCTGGTACTTTCCATTTTAACAGCTTGGCCAGGTTTGATTCTCAAACTTGTGTGAAAAATCAATGTATTACAGCTAATTAATTATGAAAGTATTTTTGAATAGTGCAAACACAGCTGCCATGGTTTGCTATTTCCGTTTCAGTCAATATCAACCAAAGAGGTGGCATCTTAACATTGATCCGCATAGCTACACATCTACTTTGACTCTTGTCTGATTGGCTAAAAAAAGAAACTGGTACCATGGCCTACATATTGTCCTTCATTTGTACATTTTAATGAGTTTTACAGTGATAACAAATGTACAGTTAACAACTTATTTTGTAATTACAGACAGTCCAGTTTGTACAAGGGATCTTTGTGGAGAAGTATGATCCCACCATTGAAGACAGTTATAGGAAGGTGAGTATGTTTGAAGCAGTTGTTGGTCTCCAATATAAGCTGACCTGACCATGGTGACAATGTCTCAAATATAAGCTGACCTGACCATACTGACAGACAATGTCTCCAATATAAGCTGGCCTGACCATGCTGACAGACAATATCTCCAATATAAGCTGACCTGACCATGCTGACAGACAATGTCTCAAATATAAGCTGGCCTGACCGTACTGAAAGACAATGTCTCTAATATAAGCTGGCCTGACCATGCTGACAGACAATGTCTCCAATATAAGCTGGCCTGACCGTACTGACAGACAATGTCTCCAATATAAGCTGGCCTGACCATGCTGACAGACAATGTCTCCAATATAAGCTGGCCTGACCATGCTGACAGACAATATCTCCAATATAAGCTGGCCTGACCATGCTGACAGACAATGTCTCCAATATAAGCTGGCCTGACCATACTGACAGACAATGTCTCCAATATAAGCTGGCCTGACCATACTGACAGACAATGTCTCCAATATAAGCTGACCTGACCATACTGACAGACAATGTCTCCAATATAAGCTGGCCTGACCATGCTGACAGACAATATCTCCAATATAAGCTGGCCTGACTATGCTGACAGACAATGTCTCCAATATAAGCTGGTCTGACCATGCTGACAGACATTGTCTCCAATATAAGCTGGCCTGACTATGCTGACAGACAATGTCTCCAATATAAGCTGACCTGACCGTACTGACAGACAATGTCTCTAATATAAGCTGGCCTGACCATACTGACAGACAATGTCTCTAATATAAGCTGGCCTGACCATACTGACAGACAATGTCTCTAATATAAGCTGGCCTGACCATGCTGACAGACAATGTCTCCATTATAAGCTGGCCTTACTATGCTGACAGACAATGTCTCCAATATAAGCTGGCCTGACCATGCTGACAATGTCTCCAATATAAGCTGGCCTGACCATACTGACAGACAATGTCTCCAATATAAGCTGGCCTGACCATACTGACAGACAATGTCTCCAATATAAGCTGGCCTGACCATGCTGACAGACAATATCTCCAATATAAGCTGGCCTGACCATGCTGACAGACAATATCTCCAATATAAGCTGGCCTGACCATACTGACAAATGTCTCCATTATAAGCTGGCCTGATTATGCTGACAGACAATGTCTCCAATATAAGCTGGCCTGACCATGCTGACAGACAATATCTCCAAAATAAGCTGGCCTGACCATACTGACAAACAAATGTCTCCAATATAAGCTGACCTGACCATGCTGACCAGGGCTCTCAAGGAGCAAAATGAAGGCGAGTGATTCGTCACTCGCCTGCATTTAAGCTCAGGCGAGTGAGGCGAGTGCTTTTATCACTCGCCTGAGAAATCCCTGAGGCGAGTGAATTGCTAAAATTACTTCTATAAGTACATTACAGAATATGTGGGTCACATATGCACGGTTCAGAACGGTGTTGTAGTCTTCTTTAATTCGGAACACTGATGTAGGTTCCTCTCCCCTTTTAGGTACGTTGATAGTTCTATCGGCTTTCCTTTCGGATTCGACATCGTGCAATTTTCCGCTAACAGCCTGCTAACAGTGACAAAATTGTCAGGAACGAAAAGGCGTGCTTGACACCCACCGGAATTGCGTGAGAGCAATAAAAAGCATGGACTTGATCGTGGGACGAAAGTCCGCTTAACAGCGAGAGAAATTCAAAATCGGAAACTAATGTTTAAAACAGAGTGATGTTATGTTAAACAAAATCGGAAACTATGTTTAAAACGGCGTGATGCCATGGTGGTTAGAGCCGTGGTGCTTGACGGATTTTATATTTGTGGAAATCATAACCCACGTCTCAAAATGTGTCTGTATGGAAATACAAGGGAGGGAACCAGTCTACCCATAACGGATCTGTAATTTCGTTCCGACACAGGATTATACTTTTTGCACAAACACATGAAGCGGAAATGGCGGGAAGCCTTCCGAAATTACTGAACAACAGGATCTTTACGAAGCCAAGAATTTTACGACAGCTGAAGATGACATTAAACTTTATTCTGACCTATGAAACATGCCAATGATGAACAACAAGATATTTTGGAAGCCAAGAACTTGACAGCAACAGCTGAAGATGTCATTAAATTTTATTCTGACCGACGAAAACAGGCGAGTGGTGAACCACTCGCCATTTTTTTATTTCAGGCGAGCAAGAGGCGCGCGCGAGTGATCGCTCGCCTCTCCTTGAGAGCCCTGCTGACAGACAATATCTCCAATATAAGCTGGCCTGACCATGCTGGCAATGTCTCCAATATAAGCTGGCCTGACCATACTGACAGACAATGTCTCCAATATAAGCTGGCCTGACCATACTGACAGACAATGTCTCCAATATAAGCTGACCTGACCATGCTGACAGAAAATGTCTCCAATATAAGCTGGCCTGACCATGCTGACAGACAAATGTCTCCAATATAAGCTGACCTGACCATGCTGACAGACAATATCTCCAATATAAGCTGGCCTGACCATGCTGACAATGTCTCCAATATAAGCTGGCCTGACCATACTGACAGACAAGGTCTCCAATATAAGCTGTCCTGACCATACTGACAGACACTGTCTCCAATATAAGCTGGCCTGACTATGCTGACAGACAATGTCTCCAATATAAGCTGGCCTGACCATGCTGACAGACAATGTCTCCAATATAAGCTGACCTCACCATGCTGACAGACAATGTCTCCAATATAAGCTGGCCTGACCATACTGACAGACAATGTCTCCAATATAAGCTGGCCTGACCATACTGACAGACAAATGTCTCCAATATAAGCTGGCCTGACTATGCTGACAGACAAATGTCTCCAATATAAGCTGGCCTGACTATGCTGATAGACAATATCTCCAATATAAGCTGGCCTGACCATGCTGACAGACAATGTCTCCAATATAAGCTGGCCTGACCATGCTGACAGACAATATCTCCAATATAAGCTGGCCTGACCATACTGACAAACAAATGTCTCCAATATAAGCTGGCCTTACTATGCTGACAGACAATATCTCCAATATAAGCTGACCTGACCATGCTGACAGATAATGTCTCCAATATAAGCTGGCCTGACCATGCTGACAAACAAATGTCTCCAATATAAGCTGGCCTGACCATGCTGACAATGTCTCCAATATAAGCTGGCCTGACCATACTGACAGACAATGTCTCCAATATAAGCTGGGCTGACCATACTGACAGACAATGTCTCCAATATAAGCTGACCTGACCATGCTGACAGACAATGTCTCCAATATAAGCTGGCCTGACCATGCTGACAGACAATATCTCCAAAATAAGCTGGCCTGACCATGCTGACAGACAATGTCTCCAATATAAGCTGGCCTGACTATGCTGACAGACAATGTCTCCAATATAAGTGACCGCACTGCGGTGGTCTAATGGTTAGAGCGTCGGCCTCGTAAGCGGTAGGTACTGGGTTCGATCCCAGGCCGGGTCATACCTAAGACTTGAAAAATGGAACTTGTTGCTCCCTCGCTTACGCTCAGCATTAAGAGGATAGAACAAGGGCTGGTTCGCTCGGTGTCAGTATAATGTGACTGAGTGGGGTGTCATGTCTGCCTACGGCATGATATTTCAGTGGGACAGCACTATAAAATGGCAGCATTAGATCTGCTCTGTTACAAGTAGGTACCCCTGCCCCTCCCCTCCCTTCCCTTCCCCGTCGTGATATAGCTGAAAAAATGTTGAAAGCGACGTTAAACCCTATTCACTCACTCACTCACTCCAATATAAGCTGGCCTGGCCATGCTGACAGACAATGTCTCCAATATAAGCTGGCCTGACCATGCTGACAGACAATATCTCCAATATAAGCTGGCCTGACCATACTGACAGACAATGTCTCCAATATAAGCTGGCCTGACCATACTGACAGACAATGTCTCCAATACAAGCTGGCCTGACCATGCTGACAGATTATGTATGTGTATGATATGTGTGTAATATCTGTGTAAAGCATATAGCCCATAGTCACCGATAAATGTACCTGGGCGTTAACTTGTGGAATATAGTTACCTTGCATATTGACTGACACTTAACAAAATTTACCCACCCGGATGTGTGTATTCACAGAGATTTTCAAGCATGTGATTGATATTTTCAGTTTTTAATCTGGCAAATATTCGTCAAAGTATCAGGCGGTGTTGAGAAAATGTTGCATTAAAAAGTACATATGCATGTCTGATATTGTTATCACAGCATATACATATCTTCAATTGTCTTATACTTATTACTATACATTTATTATCCTGTTGTCTTTTGCCTGCAGCAAGTCGAAGTAGATGGTCAACAATGTATGTTAGAGATATTGGACACAGCTGGAACAGTAAGTAATGAACGACAGTCAAATTACATTTTTACCCCTCGGCCAATTTTGGCCATGGGGTATTGTCGTCGTCTTGTACGTCCGTCTGTCCGTACGTCTGTACGTCCGTACGTCCGTACGTGAGCGAGATAGCCGGAGAACGGTTCCACTGAACAATTCCAAATTTGGTATGCTTATTTACCTAGTCAAGGACCAGAAGCCTATTGAATTGGGACCTGATTGGGTGAAAACTTTGGCGGGCATCTTTAATTTTATGCGAAATGGATAATGATCCATATCTCGGAACCATTCAATTGTTCAATACGAAAGTTGGTATACATCATCGATACATCAAGCAACTTTCAATGAATTACCAAACCGGCTTTTCTGATTAGCTGGAAATCCTGGAGGCCATCTTTAATTTATGCAAAATCGATAATGATACATATCTCTGTTACCATTCAGTTGTTTTATATGAAAGTTGGTATACATCATCGATACATCCAGATACTTTGAATCAGGACCTGATTGACCGAAAACCTTGGTGGCCATCTTTAATTTATGCAAAAACTTTAATGATATATATCTCTGATCCAATTCAAGTGTTCTATACCAAACTTGGTATACAGCATCGATGTATCAACTGACTTGCAATGAATAACCACATCAGTTCCTCTGAGTGGGGGGAAGGATGGGCGGCCATCTTTAATTTATGCAAAATCATTAATGATCTCGTTCTCTGATACCGTTCAAGTGCTCGATGTAATATTTGGTATACATCATCGATGCATCAAGAGACTTACGACAAATGACAGTTCTGGTTTCTCTGATTGAGCGGAAGCCTTGGTGGCCATCTTTAATTTATGCAAAATCTTTAATGATTTATATCTCTGATACCATTTCAGTGTTCTATACGAAACTTGGTATACAGCATCAATGTATCAAGAGACTTTCAATGAATAACCACATCAGTTCCTCTGAGTGGCGGGAAGGATGGGCGACCATCTTCAATTTATGCGTAATCATTAATGATCTCTATCTCTGATACCGTTCAAATGCTCGATGTAAAATTTGGTATACATCACTGATGCATCAAGAAACTTATGTAATGAATACCGATTTCTCTGATTGGACGGAAATCTTAGGGGTCATTTCTAATTGCAAAATTTTTGATAATCTGTATATTTGTGACTGCTTGGTGTTCCTGACATCTTGGTTCAAATTGAATACATTATGAATGTACCCAGAGCCGAGGGGTTTTTTGATGCGCAGCTTCGTATTACATTTGCCCGGAGTGTTTTGTCGTCTGTCCGTCCGTCCGTCTGTCTGTCAGTCTGTCTGTCCATCTTTCTTTAAGCTAGTCTTCAAATTCACATTACATGCAACTGGTGATTGATTAGAAGCCTATCCCAGTTAGCTGACCTTGACCTATTTTTTTCAAGGTCAAATACTGTTTATCATGACATAACATGAAGAAATATAGCAAGGCTTTCCAAATTAATACTATGTATACATCTGCCAATGGTCCAGATGTGTGCTGAAGATAACTGACTGTGACCTATTTTTTTGAAGGTCCTAAACTCTTTATTATAACATGAAAAAATGTAGCTAGGCTTTCCAAATTAATACTATGTATACATCTGGCGATGGTCCAGAGGTGTGCTGAAGATGACTCACCTTGACCTATTTTATCAAGGTCAGATTTTATTTAGTACAATATTTCATGAAGGATTATATCTACATTGCCCAAATTTATATCACATATGCCTGGACCTGGAGTCTATTGAATATCACTGACCGTGACCTATTTTTTCAATGTCAAATACTGTTTATCATGATATAACATGAAGAAATATAGCTAGGCTTTCCAAATTAATACTTTGTATACATCTGGCGATGGTCCAGAGGTGTACTGAAGATGACTGACTTTGACCTATTTTCACAAGGTCCTATACTATTATGATATAACATGAATAAATATAGCTAGGCTTTCCAAATTAATACTATGTATACATCTGGCGATAGTCCAGAGATGTCTTGAAGATGACTGACCTTGACCTGTTTTTTCAAGGTCATACAATGTTTATTAAGATATAAAATGAAGAAATAAAGCTAGTCTTTCCAAATTAATGCTATGTATACATCTGGCGATGGTCCAGAGGTGTGCTGAAGATGACTGACCTTGACCTTTTATCCAGGTCTGATTTTATTTAGTACAATATTTCATGAAGGATTATATCTGCATTGTCCAAATTTATACCACATATGCCTGGACCTGGAGTCCATTGAATATCACTGACCTTGACCTATTTCTAAAGGTCAAATTGTATATGTTAAGTCTAAATTCTCCAAATTCACGTTCCATATGCAATTAAGGTAGAATAGACAAGAAAAATTGTTGAAGATGACTGACCGTGATCTGTATTTCCAAGATCAAATTATTTGATTTGATTATGAGCTATATAGAAGAGTATATAGAGCTAAGAATTTGCTAATGCTGTACCAGAACCTCAACACAAAAGGTTTCCCATCAGTTAAGGCCTTTACCTATGGGGCCAGGACATCAATTTGAAGAAAAACTCAAAAGTCGTGCTGTAAAAGGTTGTTGGTACTGAGAGGTTTCTATATATACGTGGTAACAAAATGTAGGTGGACAACCCTGTCAACTAGCTACTGGAAGCGTTTACTAGCTCAGAAAGTGATGAAGTCATAATTACTCCATTTTCTTTTTTATTTCGCCACACCCTCCAGCAGAAGTGGAACCACAACACTGAAACAAAACGTTCTCATAAAAAGTTATAATTTAAAACTTTCTGGCCTAATCGCTTGTTCCTGTTTGATAATGTTCAGCCTGTTAATAGCTAAGAGTAAACAAAAACCTTATATATCCAATATGGCGTCCATGCTGTGTCATCTTTTGTCATTCAGTTAGGTGCACTTTTCTAGCCCCATGATGCCTAAGTCCGTCATGTATGATACCGTCAATCGGGTACAGTGTGCGTGCAATATACTTGCCCCTTTTCAATACTTGGTTGAATGGTTCCCCACACGTAGTCCCCATGTTGTAAGGGATTGACGTATCATACATGACGGATAGACCCCATGATGGAAGAAAACTTTATTCTACAGATGCGTATTCTAAATTCATAAACTCTTATGACTTGTAAATTATGACGAAGAGTAAAGACTTTAGTCCAAAGTATAGTTCATGCAGGACTGCATAATTATAACTAATATTCACTGAGTACAGGACCAGGATCATGCAAATATAGGCTCGAGCCCTGTCGATATATGTTACGGTGGACTGGTCTGACTTTTCCCGTTGAGTTTCGTGATGATAAAGTTTGCCTTGAATTGAACAAACAGTGTGGTTAACTTGAGTGACAGATAGCCTCACATTATTGCCTATTTGAACCATTATGTAAGCATTATGCTGTCTGTCGAGGATTATTCAAATAGATTGAAAATGAGCCTAAGATGATCAGCTATGGCGTGAAATCTCTCAGCAGTGAAAAATATCTGCTTTGAGCTATAAATGAACACTTGAATTAGACGAATAACATTTAACAACATGAGTTTTGGAGGACTCCATATGTCTGCCCTCCTGAATGCCTCAATAATTTATTTCAGTGAGGGTTATGCAGATAAGTTCAAACTAGGCTTATTGCTCGATAGATAAATTTAAGGTGAAAAAGCTTGACAATTTTGCTGTCCGCTAAATGCCTTGACCATGAAAAAACATAGACAACGTGAAAATATGAGTCCTATAATACTCATGAGTCGTCATTTTCAATTTAACATTTATTTCTCAACTGAAAATCAAAATGAGCATAATTTGATAGACTATGGT
Organism: Hanleya hanleyi; assembly: GCA_036873755.1. NCBI lineage: Eukaryota > Metazoa > Mollusca > Polyplacophora > Lepidopleurida > Hanleyidae > Hanleya > Hanleya hanleyi. Next base: position 50,237 of record JAVTVY010034551.1, read on the forward strand.
GTAGATCTGACTCTGACTTGAAAATAATACAATAACGAGCAAAATAAAAAAACCCATTTTGGGTGGACTACTTATGGCCGTCAGTTTGTATTACACTGTCGTGTTTTAAACTGAAGACTAAGTAAATACATTGATAATGGGTGTAAGGTGGCAGGCTATGATGTTGGACCCCTCAGTTCTAACAATCCACACAATAAGCAAAGAAGAATGCTTCACATTATGCGAGCAATATGAATACGAAGCTGCGCATCTGAAAACCCCTCGGCTCTGGGCGCCAGCCATTCATAATGTATTCAATTTGAAGCAAGACTTCAGGAACACCAAGCAGTCAAGTGACAAATATACAGATTATGAAAAATTTTGCCATTAGAAATGGCCTCGAACGTTTCCATCCAATCAGAGAAACCGGTATTCATTACATAATTCTGTTGATGCATCGATGATGTATACCAAATTTTACATAGAGCATTTGAAAATTATCAGAGATAGAGATCATTAATGATTTCGCATAAATTAAAGATGGCCGCCCATCTTTCCCACCACTCAGAGAAACTGATGTGGTTATTCATTGCAAGTCTCTTGATACATGGATGCTGTATACCAAGTTTCATATAGAACACTGAAATGGTATCAAAGATATACATCATTAAAGATTTTGCATAAATTAAAGATGGCCACCAAGGTTTCCGCCCAATCAGAAAAACCAGAACTGTCTATTGATACATCGATGATATATACCAAATTTTACATCGAGCACTTGAACAGTATCAGAGATATAGATCATTAATGCTTTCGCATAAATTAAAGCTGGCCGCCCATCCTTCCCGCCACTCAGAGGAACTGATGTGGTTATTCATTGCAAGTCTCTTGATACATCGATGCTGTATACCAAGTTTCATATAGAACACTGAAATGGTATCAAAGATATACATCATTAAAGGTTTTGCATAAATTAAAGATGGCCACCAAGGTTTCCGCCCAATCAGAAATGCCAGAACTGTCATTTATCGTAAGTCTATTGATGCATCGATGATATATACCAAATTTTACATCGAGCACTCGAACGGTATCAGAGATAGAGATCATTAATGATTTTGCATAAATTAAAGATGGCTGCCCATCCTACCCGCCACTCAGAGGAACTGATGTGGTTATACATTGCAGGTCTCTTGATACATCGATGCTGTATACCAAGTTTTGTATAGAACACTTGAATGGTATCAGAGATATATATCATTAAAGATTTTGCATAAATTAAAGATGGCCGCTAAGGTTTTCACCGAATCAGGGAAACTGGTTTGGTCATTCCTTTGAACTTTCTTGATGCATCGATGATCTATACCAAGTTTCACACTGAACAGAGAAATGGTACCTAAGATACACAAGATTAATGATTTCGCATAAATTAAATATGGCCGCCAAAGTTTCCAACCAATCAGGTCCAGATTCAATAGGGTTCTGGGTCATGAGCATATGGATGTGCAGTGCAAGTTTGGTGTTCCTAGGGTAAGTCGTTCTGAAGATATCTTGGTAACAAGAAAGCTGTGATGGTTTCGCATAAATTAAAGATGGCCACCAAAGTTTCCAACCAATCAGGTCCGGATTCAATAGGGTTCTGGGTCACGAGCATACGGATGTGCACTGCAAGTTTGGTGTGCCTAGAATAAGTCGTTCTAAAGATATCTTGGTAACGAGAAAGGTGTGACGGACAGACGGACGGACGTACATGACGACGACAATACCCTTCGGCCAAATTTTGGCCGAGGGGTAAAAAGCGATATTTACAGATGCACATGACCGTCATTTTGAATTTGACCATCATATCTTAATCTTATGGAAATGCAAATAGAGTCGAAACTGACGCAAGGTATTGGGCTATGGTAAAAGGTTCATCGGTTTTGACAAATTTGAACAATGAGCTAAGAATAATTCATTGAAGTATAGGTGTAACATGAAAACATCTGATTTTCAGATGACTCCACCTGACCGGCATTTCAAATTTGACCATCATATCTTAATCTTAGGGAAATGCAAATGCATTCAAAGTTGACCTGCATGTAATATGTTGGTCTATGATTAATATAGATCCATCGATTTAAAAAAAAATTTAACAATAAGCTGAGACTGATGCCTCGATCTTTTAGGTTGAGCGCCATTTTGAATTTGACCATCATATCTTAAACTTAGGGAAATGCAAATAGATTAAAAACTGATGCAAGGTATTGGGTTATGATAAGAGGTCCATCGGTTTTGATAAATTTGAACAATTAGCTAAGAATAATTCATTGAAGTATATGAGTAACATAAAAAAGCCTGATTTTCAGATGACACCACATGACCGCCATTTTGAATTTGACCATCATATCTTAATCTTAGGGAAATGCAAATGGATTCAAAGTTAACCTGCATGTAACATGTTGGTCTATGAATAATATAGATCCTTCGATTTTGAAAAAAATTGAACAATAAGCTGAGACTAATGCTTCGATCTTTCAGGTTGACCCCATATGAGCGCCATTTTGAATTTAACCGTCATATTTTAACCTGAAACTATGCAAATAGATTCAACATGAGAGTAAAGTGATATGCTAAGATGTGAAACTGCTCGGTTTAAAAGAAGCACGTTGAGGTAAAAGTTATCCCTTGAGTGTTACTAACAACATGAAAAAGACAAGTCAAGGGCTTGTTTTTTCTGTTGAAATGTCAAAAATCGCCAAGACCATATAAATTTGACCTAGCCTCAATCCCCATTCCATCAATATTCCACTGGCAAGCAAGCAGATGTCAAAAAGACATGCAATGAGCTCCATGAAAAACAGGGACTTCCGATTATTGACTCAGGGTCTACATTTCTAACGCTTTCGTTTCACCTTTTTTCTATTGAAACCATACTCACTAATAGCGATTTCACCTGAAAAAATCTCCTGAAAACAATTGGTTAAGAATGCAAGGTACATGTTTCATACACAGCTTTAGATTAACCTATCTTCTAATTGGGATTATACCAGCCTCGTTAATGACAATTTTACCTATAAATAAATATTTCATATTTCATACGATAACAATCGTCCATTTGAGATGGTCCCGGATAAAAAAAAATGTATTCCTAAATATCTAGTACACTAGTATTTTCACAGTATGTTTAGGCCTTAGAAGTAACTGTTATGATTATATGATGATTTTGATACCCAGTAGCTCAAAAATCTAAATTTCAAGAAATACCCTGACATGCATATAACCCACATTTCTTTCAGAAATCTTCAAACTAGAGCACTCAGATTTTTGAAAATATATATCACTATGCCATCGTTGGACATCTCATGAAGTTAATACACTTTGACAGACCAGACGCTTGTAATCAGTAATATAGCCTATAAAAAACTTTGAAAATTGAAAAAGTGGGGAAATTTGATTTTCAGGCGACATTTGGAAATCATCCCTAAGTGACGTCACCCCATTAACATTAAATCAAATATTTTGAATTCAATATATTCACTGATCAATGGTGATTATATTTATGCCTCATAATAGATATCAAAGTACACAACAAGGAACTTATTGTTATTTGCATAACCTTTCCCCTATCTTCTGTAGAAGCAAGGTTTTATCAAGGATACATCTATTGTAGCCAATAACAAGTTTCCAGTAGTAAGTTGGCGGGGTTGTCCATGTGCAAAGTGTTAGTGGGTATCTACAGAATATATTTAAACCCAACAACCTTTTACAGCAGGACTTTTGAGTTTTAGCCCTCTGGCCCCCTGGGTACTTGGCAAAACCTGACCTGGCTCTAGATGTATTTCTAACATGAGAGAACTACAGTCAATCCTACTAGATCACATTTTTGTTAACCTACATGATGTCAAAGTTCTAAATATACTTTTTATGCGATGCATGATTGCTGAGTGAAGAAAATAACTGATAACCGAGGGGTATTTTAGCGCATTGGGCTATTTTCTTGATCTATGTACATGTGGCCCTAATCATAATGATTGATCGTAATTCCATGGTAACTGACGTTACATTATTAAGGGTGATTCTTCAGTGTGATTCCAATGTGGAACAAGGAATGCATATAGACTTATAGTGGAAGTGAGGTAAGTTTTAGCTTAATAACATGAAATTTAATTGTAAAGTTTTCAATTTCCCAGGATTTTTGCCTTTTTTTTGACAATAAAAAATGTTTGACTAATATTGAGTACTTTTTCTTGAAAAATCATTTTCTTGTTTTCGGAATGCTCCATATTTAGAAAAAATCAATAAGACTTGATACTGTAAATGTATCAAACTTGTACATCAGTCAGTAAACCAGTACTTCAAAGCAATTTGAAAGTTTGACCTCCTGTCCAAATAGATGCATGGACTCAGCCTAAACACTAACAGATAAAAGTATTGCTACATATCATTTTCACTCCAGGCCTCCGGTTGTAATTGCCTGGCTAGGTTACTCAACAACAGTTCTACCTGTCCTGTAGACTGTTATCCCCACATGATATGTTCTACAGTAACCAGTGTATTGCCATGGTAACCACTTTTTGTTGTAGTCAACTCTTATCTCTGATTGCAGGAACAATTTACAGCTATGAGAGATTTATACATGAAGAATGGTCAAGGTTTTCTGTTGGTGTACTCGATCACGGCACAGTCCACGTTTAATGACCTCCAGGACTTGAGGGAACAGATTCTACGAGTCAAAGATACAGATGATGTATGCTAGCAATGCTAATCAATAGTCTCCAGCCTTAAATGTGTTCAATAGCACCAACTTTGATATATTATATAGCACCAACTTTGACATATTATATAGCACCAACTTTGACATATTGTACAGGACACCGGCTTTGACAGCACATTATTGTGACTTATTAGGTCAAAAAGAGAATGGCTGTTCATAAATCTTTTAATCATTGCTTTACCATCTCTTGAAGGATTATAGACTAATTGCGGGTGGTAATGGGCCAGAAGCCTATAAAAGGTGGCCTACCTTGACCTATTCTTCAAATTACACTCTAAAAATAGATGATATGGTTTCAGCATTATCTCTCTAACCTTGCTAAATATATGCCAAGTGCTGTTAGTTCCTCCGAGGAGTGCTTTTAGTATCTCCAATGAGCACTGTATATCCAATGAGAGCTGTTAGTTTCTCCAGTACGAGTGCTGTTAGTATCTCCAATGAGCACTGTTAGTATCTCCAATGAGTGCTTTTAGTTCCTCCAATATGAGTACTGTTAGTATCTTCGATGAGCACTGTATATCCAATGAGCTCTGTTAGTTCCTCCAATGAGTGCTGTTAGTTCCTCCAACGTTGAGCTCAGTCAATACTTGGATGGGTGATCGGGTGCTGAACTGGCTGGGCTGATCAGTGTCCAGGATAATAGGAACTGTGGACACTTTCGTGTTCTGGCACATGTAGGCACCGTCATGATATGACTGAAAAAAATGTTGAAAATGACGTTAAATCCTACTCACTCACTCCTGTGGTGAGTATCTTCAATGAATGCTGTATATCCATTGATCGCTGTTACTTCATCCAATGAACGCTGTTAGTCCCTCCAATATGAGTGCTGTTAGTTACTCCAATGAGCGCTGTTATTATCTCCAGTGAGCACTGTATATCCAATGAGTGCTGTTGCTTCCTCCAGTGAACGCTGTTAGTTCCTTTAATATGAGTACTGTTAGTTCCTTTTATGAGCACTTTTAGTATCTCCAATGAGCTGTTAGTTCCCCCAACATGTCCAACGAGCGCTGTTACATACAGTATCTCCAAAAGAGTGCTGTTCCTCCAATGAGCGCTGTTAGTTCCTGAAATATGAGCGCTGTTAGTATCTCCAATAATCACTGAGGCCCTCGGTGGCCGAGTGGTCTTAGGCACTTTTCCTACGAAGTAGGCTCTCATTTGCAAATTGTCCGGTAATGAGTGAGTCAGTCAGTCCATCCGAATCCTTTCGTCAGCAAAATAAGGAGAACCGTTGACATTAGAACCTTGATTTTTGGCATGAACGTGCATTAGGGGACTGTTACCAGCAAGTTCTGGGCTGACCTACTTCTGATGAAAATTTGACCTACTTAGTTGACATATAACATTACGCTTGGACCCCCAAGTCATCTTCCTCACCCTACTTCGTATCACACTACTCATTGTCTCAAAAGTATTTTCAAAATAAATATTTCAACACTTACCAAATATAAAATTTCAGTAAGCAATGTAATTACTTAGAAATTTAGGTCACAATTGTTATCTGAAATTTCTGAGACACAATAAATGTTTTTTTGGTGGTGTTTCTGGCTGACAACCAGTGATCACAAGTCAACTAAAGAAAATCTTAGTGAGATGTTGGTTAGGGTCATGATGATATTGTCTATGATTGTAGGTGCCCATGATTCTGGTAGGTAACAAGTGTGATTTGGAGGATGAGAGAGTTGTGGGGAAGGATCAAGGAATGAACCTGGCTCGAATGTGGAACTGTAACTTTCTGGAGACATCCGCCAAAGCCAAGATCAACGTCAATGATGTGAGCATGAACTCTTTATTCTCTCTGTCCGTGATTTTGTAAATTGAACCAAAGAATGAGGATGATGAATTTGTACACCAGAATATAGATCCCACAATGTATTAACATGATTAGCATGATTCATGAAGTTACACCTATCCCAAGTCTGTCAGTCTGCATTCTGTCGGAGTACTGGCGTGAAACCTTGAGGCTAAGGTTGTCAGAGCAAAATGAGACTGACAGAAATGGTGTCATGGGGGGCATGAAATTCCTACAAATCCTTGATGTATCTAAAAAAACACTTCCCCCCATATTATAGAGTCTCACACCAACTGCACCTGTCCTAAGTGTCCTCTTTCAGTCTACATTCTGTCTGACAGTAAGTACTGGGGGTTATGTTGCAACTAAAATAGACTGATCACACCTTTGTTTAACATACATCTAACACACTCAAATAATACTCAAAATTTATTAATTTTCTTTCAAATCAAATAATCTCCAGCCTTTCACTTTAATCCCATTTATAAAGAAAATCACACAAAGCCTAGGGCTGGGAATCCACCTTCCCTTCCACTCATGCCAGAAGTATCTACAACTTCTATCATCAGCAATATATATGTGTAAATGGATAAGCCGTCCATCAGTAGAACCTGTAATTCTGACATTTAGCCGGGAGATTAGGAACTCCATGCCCTCAGCCTGCATGAACAATGTCCACTGGGAGATTAGTTCTCCCTCAGCTAAGGACTGGTCAAACACAAGACTGTCCAAATGCAGACAAATTTATAGCAGTAACTATACCAGAAGTCTATTTACTTTTCACAAAGTTTAGAAAATCAGTAACACATTATCCCGCGAAAACAACATTTTCAAGTAAAGGGGAATAACTCACTGAGCCCAAACACACAATACTGTCCAAAAATAGGATTGCTGTTGATGGTTCTCCATGGAGATTCTTCAAATTCATGAACAGTGACTTCAAACTTTATGGACTGACCGCAACTGTTTGATCAGGATTCAGACCAGTTTCTAGGACTGCTAAATAATGTGTGTGTGTGTTTCTTTGTAGATATTCTGTGATTTGGTGAGGCTGATAAACAAGAAAAACCCAGAAACAAAGTCAAAGAAGAAAAAAGGAAAATCATGCACTTTATTGTAAGCCTTGTAGGTGAGTAAAATACATGTTTGCAGCATGGTGATGTGGCAATGGGGGGTTATCCAGCCGATGGTGAAGTATCCAGCCGATGGTGAAGTATCCAGCCGATGGTGAAGTACTGTTGTAACCACTGGAACAACTGCTGTCTCTAACTTCTGCACTTACAATGGGCCTACTATGATTTGGCGTATTCTATAACAAAGCATACCGAAATCAGTCATTTTTTCATCAGTCATGAAAAAAATGACGTTAGCAACATTTGAAAATGATGATGACCTTAGAAAAATAAAATGAATCAGCTGTAACGATTACATAATTGTCATTATCTGACCACTACTGACTCATCAAACTAGTGAAAAATTAGGGCAAATGGAAGATAATAAGTTATGAAAGTGAAATAAAATTGGTGTTTAATGTCAGATCTGTCAAGGTAGGTGATGCTAGACAAATTCACACACCATTTTTTAGTCCAAGAAACATACACAGTACAGGTCTTAGAAATGGTAGGAATAATAGTACCCATTGCAAACAAGCTGTTACACAAAAGTTACCTAATCTTGTGCCATTCTGCGTTTAATGCCACTCTTCTAGATTTCAAAGCACACCTGTGACAGACAGCTTATCTCAAGGGAATGAGTAATGTGAATATCCTGAAGGATTAAAATAAAGATGAAATGTTCAATGGATTTAGAATACCAAAACTGTTGCTAAGGGCTGTTCCATTTAAAAAAGTATGGGAGGGGCGGAAGGCAGCGTTGAATTATACTCCATAGAAATTTTATTGGTCTTCCCAATGTTGTAACATGGATTGAAGGGAATTTCCTCCTATGACTCGTACAATAATATATTGAGTGGCCCATACCTTTTTAAATGGAGCAACCCTAATGAATTTTGCCTTGATATTTCATTATGCTTTCAATCCATTGTGGATTTTGTTATGATAATTGTAAACAGTTTGGAATTAGCGTCTACAAACAAAAATTGAAAACAAAATGCGAGTCGGTCATTGATCATGTTGATGACAGATGAAAATAGTAGATATAGACTTCTGGTATAGTTCACTGCTTTATAATAGAATACACCAATATTGATGAACATCAACATCACTATTCATAATCAGCTAATTTTAAGTCGATGAGATAGAGGGAGCAGTTGTTCCAGTGGTCACCACAGTTAGGGGAATAACTGTCAGCTTGATAAGCCCATTATCAGCAACTGCTAATCAAATTGTGACAATGACGGAGTGAAATGCATAGTTATGTCATGGTCATGTGGAATCAGCAATTTCTCATAATTTGGGAGGATGGCAGAGTAAAATACACACATCATGTGGCAATTATCTGCATTTGCTCTTTAAATACATGCATACATTATGGGTGCAGTAATTCTCTATATTGCTAAAAATAGATCATGGGTATAGCTCTTTCGTCTGTTCTGAATGATAGAGGTCAAACTCATCTAATCTGAAATCATGTTTCAACTTGAGACTGTGTGAAGAGTGAACATTAATGTGAGATATATGATTTATTTCCAGCACTTGTGACACTGTACTTTCCTGTTGACCGGTGGTGAAAACCTGGTTGATGCCTTACAGAGGAATCAACCCATTGTCAACTAATGAGATCTGCCCAATACCATGGTTATGGTAACAAGACCTCTTTGGATGAATGGATAAAATTCAACCTTCAAAGAAAACTAATGAGAGACTTGTGGAGAAAGGTTTATGTTGGAATAGTTTTGTACAGCGGGCATCGTGCTCAAATTATCCCCGCTTCTCTATGCTTTTCAACTCGTGTCTTCAATTCCTATTTAAAATGACTTTATTTCATGGTAGTCACCATAAAAATGTATGTGCATGTATAGTGATTAGTTTTTTAATGGCATCATAATTTCTGTGAAGCCTGGTCAAGTTTTGTACATAAATTAGCAGCGCATACCACTTCAGTTTTGGAAGAGAGAAAGGTACATGTAGTCAAGACTGGTACAGCAGTCTGCTATTTTTATATATATAGGACATGTAGGACCCGGGGTATTGTGAGGGGTCCATTACATGTAGGACCCGGGGTATTGTGAGGGGTCCATTACATGTAGGACCCGGGGTATTGTGAGGGGTCCATTTCAACTGAGCTTCCTCTAGCTGTTTTTGTTAGCGGATAGCATCAAGGATTGACTCCCCCAAAAGGTAATTCTCATGTATATAACTACAACATTGTCACTTATCATGAAGTACTGGTAATCCTTGTTCCATTGTCTAAGTCATCATGGTGAAATACTAGAGTGAGTAGGAAGAAGTTATCCATATTTGAGCATGAATATACAATATAGCTAGGATCAAGTTTTGAGTCACAAAATTATTCAGGTCATAATTCTTTTACTCTTGTTCTACAAGTATATAATTCAACCCAAATAAGCCATATAACATTTCTACCTTGGTTTATGAACATGCTGATGAAGGTGATAGGATCCATTGTGGTGACATCGTATCAAACATCGTTAAACCATCAATGTAGCAATTATGTTTAAGGTAAATTATCACTTCAGATTTTCTTATACACCTTTCTTGAGGTGTTCACAATAGTTCATTTTGTATATCATCACTTGACCATGAACTGTAGAATGGTTGAGGGCACTGACCAAGCTGTAATATTATCATGATCAACTGAAACAGATTCATCGTCATTCTCACTGGGTGTTTGAATGCGTTAGTTTGTATGGACCCTCTGGGTCATTCACAATTAACAGTTCGGGGTGGAGGGCACAAACGGATAAGCTAACTGAAAACATAAGTTATTTATTCTTGTGATTCGTCATGGGAATAGTTGTATCAATTCCAATAGGTCCGGCTGTAAATGGGGCTTATGCTGCTTGTAGATTTAAATTATCACTGTTTGTTCTTAAGCTGGTACCTTTCCACAGTGGGGTGAAGCCTGTGATAGCCCAGGCTGTCAGAGATTACTGTATAGTCCTAAGTCTGATATGAGCTGCTGATTCAGCACTTGTACTTCAGCATTGGCATGCTTGCAGTTTTTTCTGCTACTGGTATCCACAAACACAATTATTATGCCCCCCCTCTAACTAGAGGGGGGGCATATAGCGATCGCTTTGTCCGTCCGTCCGTCTGTCTGTCTGTCCGTCTGTCCGTCTGTCCGTCCGAATTTCTTGTCCGAGCAATATCTCGGTTAATATTTGATGGACAGGATTGAAACTTGCATGGAATGTGGCTAGTGCCTCGTAGATGTGCAGCGTTGAGTTTTTTCCGAGTTCCGGTATAATTTTCAAGAGTTATGGCCCTTTTTCTGAAATCTCTGTGAATGGGACTTGTCCGGGCTGGATCTTGGTTAATATTGTATGGACAAGTATGAAATTTGCATGATATGTGGTCAGTGCCCCACAGTTGTGCAGCGTAAAGTTTCTTCACGTTTCGCTTATATTTTCAAGAGTTATGGCCCTTTGTTCCTGAATTCTTCGTGAATTGGGACTTGTCCGGGCTGGATCTCGGTTAATATTGTATGGACAATTATGAAATTTGCAGGATATGTTGTCAGTGCCCTGTAGTTGTGCAGCGTGAAGTTTCTCCGCGTTTCGCATATATTTTCAAGAGTTATGGCCCTTTTTTCTTCAAATTTGTGTGAATTGGGACTTGTCCGGGCTGGATCTCGGTTAATATTGTATGGACAATTATGAAATTTGCAGGATATGTGGTCAGTGCCCTGTAGTTGTGCAGCGTGAAGTTTCTCCACATTTCGCGTATATTTTCAACAGTTATGGCCCTTTTTTCTTCAAATCTTTGAGACTTGGAGGGCTGGATCTCGGTTAATATTGTATGGACAAGTATGAAATTTGCATGATACATGTATGTGGTCAGTGACCCATAGTTGTGCAGCATGAAGTTTCTCTGCTTTCGGTTATATTTTCAAGTGTTATGGCCCTTTGTTTATCAAAACTAAAGTGAATGGGATATATTCATTTGTCCAGGCTGGATCTCAGTCCATAACCGATTTGGACCAGAAAAATGGCTATATTATATATTATCCTACATTCCAAAGCAGACAACATAGGTCCTGAAGTTAAAGTATGAAGTTGCCCCAAAAAGAGTGAATTGGGTGCAAAATTCAAAGTTCACTGATCGCTTCATAATTTCACCACAATATACTCCCAAGGAATGTAGGTCTCATAACCAGGTCACATTTTCGGATTTGGCGAAAGCCCTGGCGACCATCTTGCATCGAAACATCGTATTATCACTTGTTGGCTGATACTTGGAATATGTATTATGTGAGGCATGGCAAAAAAAGTGACAGAAACAGAATTTTTATAATTATCCAAATTAGGCCTCCACCAACCAATAAACAACAGAACAATGGCGGGGCAGTGTCGGATTAAAGTGGAAGGGGGGGCATACAATTGAGCAATCTCTGATTGCTTCCTTCCTGTGTGTAGAATTCTAGCTGAAATGGTTCAATCATATATCTACTTGTGTTTACTCGGGATTATGTTGAAATCAGGATATTAGAGAAAGTGATTATAGCCTTGTTTCTATACCATGTACACTGCTGACATACCTTTAAGTTTATCTGTTTATTAAATGTGTACAAACTTTTCTCTGATTCTCATTAAAATCGTCACAATCCTATATAACATGTTTCAGGTCAAACTGCCAGTATGTGTTGTGGCCTTGCTTTCTCATAACTGTGTAGTGTAGGTCAATCTGCAGGGAGGATATATTCTGTTAGTGTTTGGGGCATTACTACATCTACTGCATACCTTACATTTTACACTAGACTTCCCCATGTAAGTAGTATGTGGAGGAACCTTTTGATAATTGCTGTGGTTCAGTGGCAGTCCATTCAAATGGCTATATTCAACACATTCTTTGTATAAATTTATACATATTATGTACACCATATGGCAAACCTTTTGTGTTTATCAATACTTAATGTTACCATGACAGAGCTTGAGGTCATTTTACCATGACAGAGCTTGAGGTCATGTTACCATGACAGAGCTTGAGGTCATGTTACCATGACAGAGCTTGAGGTCATGTTTGGAAATGTTCACATAGATATATTGTACCAGTACCACTGATGCCATGGTTAGCACGGCCCTGAAAAGGTAGTCTTTGCCAAATATCAGTGACCTGTGGGCTAGGTTGTGGGGGTTAGCCAAGTATCTGTGGGCCAAGTTGTGGTGGTTAGCCAAGTATCACTGACCTGTGGGCCAGGTGATGGTGGTCAACCAAGTATCACACCCCTGTGGGCCAGGTTGTGGTAGTTAGCCAAGTATTACTGACCTGTGGGCCGGGTTGTGGTGGTGTTTATCCAAGTATGGATGACCTGGGGCTGGGTTGTTGTGGTGGTTAGCTAAGTATAACTGACTGTGTGGGCCGGATTGGTGTGGTGGTTAGCCAAGTATCACTGACCTGTGGGCCAGGTTGTGGTGGTTAGCCAAGTATCACTGACCTGTGGGCCATGTGGTTGTGGTGGTTAGCCAAGTATCACTGACCGGTGGGCCAGGTTGTTGTGGTAGTTAGCCAAGTATCACTAGTTGTGGGCCGGGTTGTGATGCTTAGACAAGTATCACTGGGTTGTTGTTGGTGGTTAGCCAAGTATCACTGACCGGTGGGCCAGGTTGTTGTGGTAGTTAGCCAAGTATCACTGACCTGTGGGCCAGGTTGTTGTGGTGGTTAGCCAAGTATGACTGACCTGTGGGCCGGGTTGTTCTGGTAGATAACTAGTGGCAGTGTATACTAAGTGCAGCTCGACTCTCTGGTCACAGTGTTGATATTCCATTAGGACAAGCAAAAAGAAAGAAAAAAAACTACTGTGTTTCCGCTTTTCGACCGACCATAATGATTGTTGTCAACCGTAAAGTTTTTATTGAGTGCCAGATCAAAAATAAAACTTATTGCTGTTGTATGATGGTAAATTGAATTTCAATGGTGAAAATAAAATCTACAAACTTCAACTCTAAGAAGCTAAACCAGGTACTTGTATTGGATCTATTGTTTAAGGTTAAACTCGTGCGTACAGGTCAACCATTGGCAGGTGGTGATTGTTGTTGTACAGACTACCAGGGTATTTTTTTGACAATATGACATCAGGCACATTCGCTTCAGCCGATGTTCTTGGGCTACGGTCACCGCAAATCGGATTTTGACTACACTGATCAGTATGTGATCATTTCTCACAACTGAAGCTTATTAGGATAGAACAGTACATACCACTTTAATAAATACATATATATCAGCAAAATAAGTATAAAACTGTATATCTGATAGAACTGTAGTGTACATGTATTGGTACCATATACAAGAAATATAAAAAAATATAAAAATGAAAACATTTTCCTAACTAACCTAATTTCTTTTTTGGTCCCACAAGCGAAGATTTTCTTGTTTTGGCCTTACCTAACCTAACCAGGGGGTGAGATCTTGTAAAACATCATGGCTAATGTTGCTGGATATCATGTCTAGCCGGTCTGACCTAATTGAGACTGCACAGTACTTTCAAATACAGATAATGAAACGACCAATCGTTGCAGACATAATGTTAACGTTCTGCGCCTGGGTTAGAAAATTGACATATACCTTTTGGTCCGAGGTTGACCTAATACTTCCCACAGATGAACTGCCCTTAAGTGACATTTTTATCATGTTTATAGTTGTCTGTATATGGATATCATGACCTGCTGTCTGTATATGGATATCTCACCTGTGCTCCTTTTAATCGCTTTCTATGTATCATTGTATCAATTCATTCTCATTTTACTGGAATAAAGTCAACTGAATAAATTAAAATTTTGAGACTGTTGTTAATTTGTGAACCGCAGATGGACTCGGTGTCTGATCCAAATTAAGATTTGGTCTGGGAAGTTTGTGGATGTGCAGATATTCACATGATCACTCCGTTGCCAGTAGACCCTCTCCTTTAATGCAGTTCAAGATAATCTTAGATAGCATAATTATACAGATCAAGGTTCTTAGTGTATGCTTGAAGGTGAAGGTTTGTAGACTCTCTTTGTGATAAGATAACATAGTTATACTCACCAAAGTTCACAGTATGCATGTGAAAATCCAATTTTCTTAGATCATCTTCTTAGTCCGAGTCAGGTTCTTAGATAATGCATTGCACTGAACAAGGTTGTTATTTGCGCTTGAAAACTTACCTCACTTCCACTCTTTGCATTTCTTGTTCCACATGAAATCACTTGGTAAGAATTTCGAATAACACAGTTCTCTCCCCTGCTAGTCACACGCATGCTCACACCCATACTTTTTTCTTTGTTCTACTGCCAGTGGATCAAGAAGTCATTTTGTCCAGCTCCGTGAAAATTGATCTATTTCTAGTGAAATCACTGCAGTTGGATTACCTCATACGTCTGATATTCTACAAGAAGTCCTTTTGGAAGTATTCTTTACGATTATCAAGAAATTATGGCTCAAGGTATGTCTCAAATGTCCTGCATGTCTTGTGGTGGTGATAAGCCTGTATATGACCTACATTCCAATTGCCCGTCATGTCGCCAGGGAAGAGAGTGTACCTGGGATATGGCCTGTGAAGAATGTATTATGTGGGCGCCCGGCATATTTCAACTCTATCTAGCCGCAAATTTCAACTCTATCTGGCCGCAAATGATAATAAAGCTAATCTGCCTACTAATCTCGCCAGTGAGATGTATGTAGCCATGTCTCCCCGATCTAGCGTAATCGAGGAAACTAGGGAGTTTGTTGATTCGCCAGCTCGGCCTACGTTAGTCAGTTTATTGAACGTAAATAAACGTTAAACAAACGTTTTCTCCCGCTCATGTTTCTTCCATTTCAGACCAGGCGAAGGGTCAATCAGGTAAGAAACCGACCCAGATCGTACAAGTGGAAGGGACTATCGAAGATATGGAAACCGGCGCAACTACGACAGTGGAGGTCGAGCTTCCTATCGAGCGGACACCTGGATACGACGACGAAGGGAAATCAGTAACAGGTCCAGGCTCAGCGTCGGAGAGCCAGTCAATGCCGATCTCTCGATCGGCGACGGCTTAGTTTTTTGAAAACTTGGGCAATACTAGTGAGGTGCCTAATGCTAAATTTTCATTTGGACCCGGGATTGCAAGATTGCCATCCTCAACCCTGTTGAGGCCTGGACTTTCAGGTCGTTCACTAATAAATACTAACACTGTAACGACTGGTTCGTCTAACATTCTTCGATCTGCTTCCGGTTTCTCTGGTGGCCTTCCTCGTTGTCACTGCGAGCCTTCTAGACCACCAGAGATCAAGGTATGGAGTATGGGTATGTATGCAGGTACCTATAATATGCCAACTTTTTTGCCTGCCTCTGAGACGCAGTATAAAGACTCTTCTCAAGTAGGTCAAATTATGCGGTATCCGGTTGCGACTTCGCCCTTGCGTGGCTTAGCTCAAATATCTGCTTCTGGTGGTGTCCGTGGTACGGGACCGGCTATGCTACGTATGATGCGCCCTCCTATACATGCTTCCGGTTTACGACCTCGGATGCCAGTTCACCGACCATTACAGTGGCCGTCCTCATGGCCATATGTAAGGTCCCAGAGTGTGAACACCCGCTGTCCGGCCCAGCTTCCGGTTCACTCTCAAGTGACTGATCCTACGCTGGCTGCCATTCTGCTCAGAATGAACAGCAGCGGCAGGAAATGAGGGAACTGAGATGACCAGTCAAATCAAGCGGAATGCCACCGCTTCCGGGTTCGTCTGACCAGTCTATGCAACCGGAAGAGAAATTGATGGGGTCTACCCCTTCCAATACTCCTCTTTGGCAGGAAGCCCCGGATGCTATGGAAGTGGATAGGGACCAGTACTGTAGCTCAGAATATAACGAACCTACCAATACTGATCCAGATACCCGTAAATACTACGATTTAATTGCGGGTGTCTATGACTTAATTCCCGATATGCAGCTTCCAGTCCCACATGCGGGGGATATTGAAAATGAATCGGGAGAGTCAACTCGGGTTACGAGGTCGGTATCGACGCTTCCGGCCTCGACTGCTATTCATTCTATTTGCCACCAGTTCCATAGAATGTTAGCAGAACCCGCTACGCAGGAGGAGCGTGCAATCAGGCTACGACCTAGAGCTCGCTTCCGCCCTGCAGGATCTTCTGGTCCGTTCCCAGTAAGAAGCCGAATATACGATCATATGGCATTCATAATTCACCATTCAGCTTCCGGTCTGCTGAGGTTAACGAGGATTTTCAGTATTTGTGTCCTAATATGAAAATGCCTAATAACCCCGATGTTCCTTTTATGAACAAGCAGGCTTCCGTACTTGAGGAAACTGCCCGACAAGGATTGGCGATTACGAATCACCTTGATTGGTTTCTGAAAGCCATTAAGGATGGTTTGTTCTCAATGTCGGGTGCGGAAAGTCAAGAACAGTTAAAGGAGGGTATAAACGTCGTTCTTCACTACCAGGCTTCCGGTGCTGTAGAAGACTTGCTGGTTCATAATGCCTGTTTGTCTTCTATGCTTGTGTATTTAACCCTTTCACCGATTATTTCCCCTGACAAAAGTAACCTGCTGACGATCAATTCCCTGAGAACTGTTAAAATTAGTATATGTTGTCTTTGGAATGTTAGAAAACGTGTTTGCGTCTGAGATTTGTAGAAAAACATAGGGACCCCGTCTCCACATTGAATACTCCGGTGTTATTTGCTCCAGTTTTATAGCAAAATAAATAAAATAGCATACAAAATTAGGTTTTACTTCAAGAGAATGCGCTTTCCCCGGCTTTCTCGACTTGAAAACGTCAAAATTCAACGGAGAAATCGTCTTTTTTCGATCGCATTTGACAGTGTTTATCTCGAGTTGTATTCGGCCATTTGCAATGTTTGACCTCTCGTTGGAAAGCGTGGGCTTCCCCCTTTCTGTACATGACATAACCTGGGACGGATGGCGAAAATAAAACGGAGGATACGATTGGATTGAAAATGATGTAATTCCATTTTTCCAGCCACTGTCTACGCGCCTCTTATCTGTTGGCGGATGGAGGTCATGTGGGCGAAATTACGCATACCGATTGGCTCGTCGTCCGCCGGCGGCAACCATCTTGGGCGAAATAGAAATGTTGGTTGTCAAACTTTGTGGATCAAGACTCGTAAAAATATGGAAATAAACTTTGCCGGTCGTCGTTGGCAGTTATAATCATCTGGGGAATATTCACCACACTTTACCAGTCGTGTAACATCAAAAATACAGGAGTTAGGATGAGGTTTTCGATGATTTTTTTCATTTCTGCGGCTTGCTGCCGAGAGGCCCGTCACAAGGTATGTGGGAAAAAACCCCGCATTTTTCCCTCCGATTTTTTTCGTTCAACATCTAATTTTGCTTTATTTCTTTTGCGGAACAAACAAACAATTTCGAGAATCAAATTGATCAAGGTTTTGACTTTCCAGAAGTATACAGTGTTTGATAGGTTTCCGTTAAAACGAATGCAAAAAAATAAAAGTGCTGTACCCATCGTGATGGCCAAACAGGTTTAAAGCTAACCCGGTCTACCGGGTATGGTCGTATGGGTACGCACTATCCCTGACCCTGTACACCGGGTTTAATCGGTGAAAGGGTTAAGGAGACCGGCCTTCATTCCTTTAATGCACGATTACACACCGGGAGCAGTAAAGAGAAGCTTGTTGGAAACATCTAGAGCTTCCTCTGTTTGGTGATGCTGTTTCTGAAGTTCGTCCTGAAATGTCCCGTATTGAGCAGGTCAGTGGCTTCCGGTGCTTCGGCCAAGAGACAGTTGACTTCCGGGTCGGGTCCCAAGGCGAAGAAGACTAAGAAGAACCCGCCTTCTGGTTCCAAGGCTATTGAGGGTGCTTCCGTTCAACAGCAAATCCAGAAACTTGGTTCTTTAGAGCCTAGGTTATCGAGCTTTGGCCATAAGAAGCAGGGAAAGGAGAGAGGTAAGCAGTCAAAGAAGAATACCTGATGTTTCAGGCCATACCGGGTGGCTTCCGGTATGGTGGGAACACCGAAACATAGTGCTTTCGGTCCGACCACAACAAGACCTTCCGGTAGGGAGAAGCCTACAGTTGTTTTGGCGGAACTGGACAATGATCGGGGCGGAAGCATGGGTCATTCAAACTATTGTTCGACACGCTTCCCCCACTTGACTGCAACTCCCCTGCCGTCTTGTATTCCTCTACGAGCGGTTCATCTATCAGCAATACAATTCTCTGCTGATAGAGAAGGCATCAGTAATAGCTTCCAGTTTGAGACAAAACACCTGGGTTCTATTCGTCGGTCTTTCTGGTCCCCAAGAAAGACACGTCCGAGATGCGCATGGTTATCAACCTCAAGCGCCTCAACAAGGGCTACCTCACTCCACCGCCACATTTCCGCATGGAGTCCTTCCGGTCTATCTGGTCGGTACTCGAGCAAGGGGAATGGTTGACTTCTCTGGATTTAAGGGATGCATACCTTCATATCCCGACACATCCAGAGGACAGGAAGTACTTGCGATTCATGATCGGCAAACGACGCTTCCAAATTCAAGTGCCTCCGTTCGGCCTTTCTACTTCCCCTTGGGTGTTTACACCAGTGGCACTATTCCTGCACAGTCTAGGTATAAAGTACCACTTTTATATCGACGACTCCCTGCTAAGGAATGCAGTTAATCCTAGACATGCAGTTTGTCTTAAGGATACTAACATCTCTGACATCCCACATGAAGAGAATTCAGAACTGACTCCGTCGCAAAGGCGCAAATTTCTGGGGGTGGAATACGATACGCTTGTAGCTCCCGCCAAACCCCCAGAAGATCGTTGGCAAAAGATAACAACGAAGATACCTCCATTCCTCAAGTCAGGGATGTGCACTTTGCTGCGATAATCGACCTCTTGACGTCAACACAGGACGTTACTCCAAGAGGGCGGTTGCAGCTTCGTCCCTTAATGATTTACTTCAATCATCAATGGGTCAAAAGGCAGTTGAACCCGTGGATACCTGTCACGCCTCTTGTAAAACAATGCCTCCAATGGTGGCTGGATCCGCTCAACGTAATGCCGGGTGTGTCTCCACTTCCGTTTCATCCGTCACATCACCTGTTCACGGACACATTTATGGCCCACCTCGAGTCCAAGTCGATATCCGAGTTATGGAAAATTGAGGAACGCTCATACCATATCAACGTATTGGAGTTTATGGCAGTAACACATGCCATCCGCACGTGGGTGAGCGTATTGACTGACAAGAACCTGCTGGTTGCGACGGACAACACATCCGTCGTGTCCTACATCAACAAGCAGTGGGGGGCGAGATCTCCTCAATTACAAAGCCAAGCGGAAATCTTTTTCGGTCTGTGTTGGGACAACATATCAGTGTTGGCCAGGCACATCCCGGGAGTTCTGAATGTCTTAGCGGATTCGCTTTCATGATGGAATCAGATAATTCCCACAGAGTGGCAACTTCACCCAGCCATACTAAAACAGATAGCTCATGTCTGGGAGATGCCACACATATATCTGTTTGTCACTCAGCACAACAGTCTACTGCCCCTGTTCATGTCGCCGGTTTCGGATCTGTCGCCATACGCAGTGGACGCCCTATCGCAGGACTGGTCAGGCATGGTAGCATATGCGTTTCCTCCTCCAGCAATCCTTGCGAAGGTACTCTGGAAGATCCACGGACACATCTGTGTTGTTTATCTAATTGTTCCGTGGTGGCCAGCAAGGCCGTGGTTCCCAGACTTACTGGATCTTCTGGTAGACGTACCGAGACAACTTCCAGTATGGCACAACCTGTTACGTCATCCCTGGACGTCAATATTCCACAACCAGCCAGGACTGTTTCATTACCACGTGTGCAAGTGCTCAAGGGACACTTTTCGCTTAGGCGGGATTTTCAACGGAAGTTAGGCGCCGAATGGTACAATCGATTCGACCGTCCTCTTCCGCTGTATACCAATCAAAGTGGGCAGTCTTCGATCTTTGGTGTGGAGAGAGGGATATCAATCCATCCAGGGCCACTATTCCTCAAGTAGCAGAGTTCATATTACATCTGTTCCAGGACAGGGGCCTGGTAACCGCTAGGGCCGAAGGTTATAGGGCAGCCATTGCTCAACCTATTCTTCTGAGTACTGAGATTAATCCTTCGACTGATCCTAATTTATCTGCACTGATCAAATCTTACAAGATTTCGGGTCAGTCGCTCCGAAGTTGCTGAAGTGGGACTTAGCCCTCGTACTTCGTCAATTAGGGGTGGCACCATTCGAGCCAATAGATCTTAAAATGTTACCTTACAAATCCTCGTTTTTGTTGGCTCTTGCCTTGGCAGCTCGTGTGTCAGAGATGCACGCGCTCGATAGGAGGACGTCAGACATTCTAGGAACTGGAGCAATGTCGTTCTCACAACAGTTCCTGAGTTTGTGGCTAAAAATCGAGCTGCCTACGATACTATGTCTTGAGTGTTCACAATTCCAGCCCTATTTGGTTTCCTTTTGTGTGGTCTTGAATCTGACATGTTGCTGTGTCCGGTTCGTGCACCTGTGTGTTGCCTGAATCGTACAGAGGATCGCAGGGCGGGTAGGAGGCATTTGTTCATCAGATACGATCTGAATGCCAAACAAGAAATAAGCAAAAATACTATCTCGAGTTGGCTCAAAAATACGATTCGACTTCGGATAGACAAGCCGCACTTGTAAACTTTTAGGGTCACGAGATTAGAGCACTAGCGGCAGTTGTGAAAAAGGAAACTCTCAGACTCCTGTAGAATTTGCTCGTTCAAAAGAACAGTTATTTGATAGGTGGTGTGATTCGGTTAAAATTGACAACTTTGAAAACCTTAGACAGCTTATGCTGGTAGAGGAATTTAAAAGGTGTATCCATGGTGATATTAGAACATTTCTTGATGAAAAGAATGCCAACACTTTAGATCAATCAGCCCGATTTACTGATCAACACGCCCTGACACACAAATTATCATTTGTCGATGCTGTTAAGCTAAGTTCATTCCAGTCTAATCTCTCAGGTAATAAACCCAGTTCTTTCTCGGGGCCTAAAACTTTTAACCCCAGTTACAAAGGACAAAGGTAAAACACAAAGTCTCAGTCACCCACTTTTAACACTCAAAATAAGTCTCCCGTTTGCAGCTATTGTAAGAGGGACGGCCATTTAATGGCTGATTGTTTTAAATTGAAAAGAACACAAGACAAACTAGCGGTTTCCTCACTCCAAGATCTATACCCAAGCAGTTTAGTGACGTTCATAATGTATATGACGTTAAGATGGCCAAGGACACTGTTCCTATTAGTTCTATCAAGGATAAGGTTGACAGTTTTTCAAATCCTGTTATGGAGATTTTTGAACCATTTATTCACAATGGTTTTGCGTTACTTTCAAGTGATTTTTCTAATGCTACTCCTGTGAAGATTTTGCGTGACACGGGTGCATCCCAGTCTCTTTTGTTGGCAGATATTTTGCCGTTTTCTGATTCTTCATCTGCAGGCAGTAATGTCCTGATTAAAGGGGTAGATTCTGTAAATTACACACCCGTTCCGCTCCATAACGTTCATGTCTTCCGACTTGATTTCTGGGCCTGTTGCGGTGGGTTTTAAAGGTAGTTTACCATTTGAGGGTGTTCAATTACTTCTTGGCAATGATCTTGCGGGAGATAAGGTCGGGGTTAACCCGATTGTAACTGGCAAGCCTTGTTTGGATCAGATTCATGATCCAGTTGAAGACGAAATTCAAAGTTTGTATCCTGCTTGTGCAGTTACTAGAGCCATGACTAAATTGGCTGAGGAGTCTGAAAAGTCTCTTAAAGATGACGTCATCGGTGAAGTTTGTTTGGCTGACACCTTTGTGTGTTTAAATGATGAGGCTGATAAGCCACATTTTGATAGCAATTTGGAATGTTCTAATGACAAAATTTCAAAACCACAGCTGGTTAATGAACAGCATAGTGACAAGGACATTTCCAAGTTGTTGGACAGGGCAGTAGATGAGTGTGATGTAACTCAAGAGTCTATGTGTTACTTTTGTAAGAATGGTGTTCTTATGCGGAAATGGCGACCGCCAGATGTGTCACCTGATGATGAGTGGGCAGTTAAGTATCAGATTGTGGTACCAACCAATTTTTGTACATAACTGTATTGTTAATCATCTGCTCCATCGAGTTCCCAGAGTTGCCAATGTGGCAGAACTCCATTATATGTACAGTACCGAGAGCTCGATCATCTATTCACCATATTAAATGATCACAGTAAAAACTGCCTTTATATATATATACATATCACAAGTAATTACAGCAGAAACTGTATTCATGCTTGTATCTTTTCATACCCTGCTGTAGCCAGTCCTTTACTTACTTAAAATATTATCAGTTCGGGATAGAACAAGCCCCCTGGGGGGTTATTCCCGCCATTTTTACAGTCGTACTCGATTTTATGTTTGTATATACATCGTCTAAATGGTGAATAAACAATCAGTCAAGTCATATCGTTCTGATATCCTCAGACTAGCCCATGAAACACCTCTTCATGCCATTCAGGTGTAAATAAAACATATTACAAAATTCTAAATCATTTTTATTGGTCAAATTTAAAGAAAGATGTTGCGGGATTTTGTAGGTCATGCCAAATGGTAGGAAAACCAAACCAAACCATACCAAAGGCCCCTCTACAACCAATCCCTGCATTTGGGGAAGCCTTTAGTAGGGTGATTATAGATTCAACACAAACAAAGTCAGGCAATCAATACATGTTAAAAATCATGTGTGCTTCAACCAGGTTCCCCGAGGCCGATTCCTTCACGGAATATTAAGGCAAAGTCTATTGTTAAGGCCTTAGTTAAGTTTTTCACACTTGTCGGCCTACCCCAGTCAGGGATCTAATTTCATGTCCGGAATCTTTCAGCAAGTCATGCATGAATTGGGAATAAAGCAGTACAAATCATCTGCATACCACCCAGAAAGCCAAGGCGCATTAGAAAGATTCCACCAAACATTAAAGAACATGATTAGGACTTATTGTTTTGACACTGAGAAAGACTGGGATGAAGGCATACATTTGTTATTGTTTGCTGTCGGAGTCTGTTCAAGAGTTTTTAATCTTTGGTCATACAGTTAGAGGACCACTTAAACTGCTAAAGGAAAAGTTCCTAGACAGTGATCTTGACTCATGTAGTCTCTTACAATGTGTGTCCGACTTTCGCACCAGGTTGACTAAAGCACGTGATTTGGCCATGTCAAATTTAAAGTCAGCACAAAAAGGTATGAAAATAACCTATGATAAACATGCCCTTAAACGAAGTTTCAAACCTGGTGAGAAGGTACTGGCTTTTGTGCCTATTCCTGGTAATCCACTTAAGGCTAGATATCATGGTCCTCATGTCATTGAAAAGAAATTAAGTGACCTTAATTATGTAATTCAGACTGGTAAACGTAAACACAAACAGTTATGTCATGTAAATATATCTTAAAGTTATACATAGACAGAGATAGCACTAACAGTACTGTACAGCCTGTAAGTGTAGTTAATGAAACTCGTGAAGTCCAGGACAGCAGCGAAATTACAGAACTCTGACATTCTACTTAATTTGGATTCCAAGTTGTGTCATCTCGAGCCAGCGCGTCAGGGAGAACATCGAACTCGCCTCAGTCAATATGAACATTTGTTTCCCCGACATTCCTACTCGGACTAATACAATTTCACATGACGTCAATGTTGGAGATTCTAATCCAGTAGAGCAGCACCAATATCGTTTGAATCCCATTAAACAAAACTACCTGAAAAAAAGAGATTCAGTATTTATTGGACAATGACTTCATTTAACCAAGTAATAGTAACTGGAGTTCACCTTGTATCCTCGTTCCAAAGCCAGATGGCAGTTACAGGATGTGCACTGACTACAGAAAGGTGAACACATTGACCAAAACAGACACATTCCCTATTCCACGCATTGACGATTGCATTGATAAAGTGGGAAGTGCCAAGTTCGTGTCAAAGTTTGATCTTCTGAAAGGATTTTGGCAAGTGCCACTGACAGATCGTGCGAAGGAGATATCAGCATTCGTCACTTCGGAGGGTCTGTTCCAGTACTAAGCTATGCCATTTGGAATAAAAAAAATTCCAGCCACGTTCCAGAGTCTCATTACTTCCGGTTTGGAAGGATCTGAGTCTCACATTGATGACGTCATTGTCTACAGTGATACATGGGGAGATCATCTATATAGAATTCGCGCACTTTTCAATCGGCAGAGTGATGCCAAGCTGACAGTCAACCTTGGAAAAAGTTAATTTGGACATGCACGTTTGACATTCTCGGGTCATGTTGTAGGTCAGGGTCAGGTAAAACCTGTAGATGCTAAGGTTAGTGCTATCTCGCTATTTCCAAGACCAACATGTAAGAGACAACTGATGCGTTTCTTGGGTATGGCTGGTTAATACAGGAACTTTTGTCCAAATTTTTCAGATATTACTGAACCTTTAACTCGACTCTTGAGAAAGAGGGTAACTTTTGTTTGGACCGATGAATGCGAATAAGCTTTTGAAAAACTGAAAGCCATACTCAAGAGCGCGCCAGTTTTTTCAGCACCAGATTTTGATTCACCTTTTAAACTGGCTGTAGATGCTAGTGATGTTGCTGCTGGTGCCGTTTTGTTACAAGAAGGTATAGATAGTGTAGATCACCCAATATGTTATTTTTCACGTAAATTTGACAAACATCAGAGAAATTATTCTACAATTGAGAAAGAATGTTTGGCAATGATATTGGCTTTACAACATTCTGATGTTTATGTTACTTCTTCATCGTTGCCAATTACTGTATTCAGTGATCACAATCCACTTGTTTTCAAAAGTAAGATGAAAAACAAAAATCAAAGATTGTTGAGATAGAGTTTGGTGTGACAAGAATACAATATTGAAATCAGACATATTAAGGGCAAGGACAATTTGATCGCTGATTGTTTGTCTCGCATATATGTTTGTAAACATTTTTGCTGTTGTAATATAAAATTTGTTTTGTAATAATGTTTTGAATTGTCAAGTTCCAAGTTTGAAACTGGGAGTGTCATGGTATTGTAGTATAAAACATGAGATTGATCTAATCAAAACCCCTCGGCTTTCCCCAAGTGATAGAGACCCATGTGCTGTGTGAATTGGGGAAGAGATAGTTCTATATGGGATGATGAAGATATACCGGTAGTTAGTTACATTCAGGCATATAGGACAGAAATAGAAAAATTATATATCTGTAAAGGGGCATAACTCTGTAAAATATGGGTCGAGGGGAGCCACTTTCGATAGGCATGTGACTTAGCACTCTGTAAAATAAGAACCGAAACAAATAAGCCGTACCGAACACGGATCTACAGACTAACTTGTACATTCAGCTACAGATAACAAAATCTGAGATTATTACATCCGAAAGGGGCATAACTCCATAAGTCGAGGCGAATAATCCTTTGTTGGTTTGTAGAATACAGCAATATAAATAAGTTTCCAAAATATAGTAGCTATACCAAACACAGTTCTGCAGATATAGTTGGTTACATTCAGGCATGTAGGACAGAAATAAAAATTAATATATCTGTAAAGGGGCATAACTCTGTAAAATATGAGCCGAGGGGAGCCACTTTCGAAAGGCGTCCGACTTAGCACTTTGTGAAATAAGAACCGAGACGAATAAGCTGTACCGAACACGGATCTGCAAAAATAACTTGTACATTCAGCTACAAATAACAAAATCGGAGATTACTACATCCGAAAGGGGCAGAACTCCATAAGCCGAGGCGAATAATCCTTTGTTGGCTTGTAGAATACAACAATATAAATAAGTTTCCAAAATATAGTAGCTATACCGAACACAGTTCTCCAGATATAGCTGGTTACATTCAGGCATATAGGACAGAAACAGAAATTAATATATCTGTAAAGGGGCAGAACTCTGTAAAATATAGGCCGAGGGGAGCCACTTTCGATAGGCGTCTGGCTTAGCACTAGATAAGTAAGTGTTGAAAATTTGGTGGTTGTGTCTCAAGCGGTTTTGCCTAAAATGCAGTAACGGACGGACGGACGTACGTACATGGCGACAACAATACCCCGAGGCCAAAATGGCCGAGGGGTAATTAGACACTGAAGATAGTTCTAGAATAATAGAGCTGATGTAAACAAGTTTACATTCTGTTCTGTGATTATAATCCTAGAATTCTCTCGAAGTCGTGACAGATTATCCTAATTGCAAATGGCAGATATGCGAAGAGACCGGTATGACGGCAGTAATTGGTTCACAGCGCCATCTACACATCTACACAGCGCCATCTACACATGTCGATGTTTCTGGAATGATAGAGCTACATACTGTTTTGTGGGTTAATCATTTCGAGCTATCTAGAGGTCGTTGTGATCGTATCTGTCAGATGTATCGGTGGAAGCTTCTTGATTTGATAGAATGTACTGGAATAGCCCAACGTTCAATGATCGAGGAGGGATTTTAACTGGCTTCTATGCGAGTGCATTAGATTGTGCTATTGGATATTACCTTTGCCTGAAATTACTGACTGTTGGATTACTCCTGTGTGTTTGTCTGCTGTGTTATCTACGTGATTGAACTGTCGGAGATTGAACCCTTTGCTGAAACATTAAATGGCTGAGCGGTGTTGGACTATAAAAATACAGGAATGCGATTTCTGCACGTCGGCACGGACTTTATAGAGATTTGCACGTTAGTACAGACTGTGAGAGATACACCGGTATAGCATTGAACAGTAAGTCTATATTTCTCATTTATTTGCTGTATTGACCAAACTTAATTTGAATAAGATTTTAGTATTGTAAACAAATATTTGATTGTTAATCCTTGATTTCACAGAAGCTTTCTGTTGCGTTTTTCTATTATTGTTTAGACGTAACAGAGTCATGATCTCACAATCAAGAAAGCAGAACTCGCTGTTGAGAATGGAAATACAGTATCCTCAAGAGATTTCTCTTTTCCATTGTAGTGAAGCCCCCCATTAAGGAATTGTAGTAGATTTTCAGCATATTCCGTCATGAATTACCAGCACGGTTTCAGCATGTATCAATTATTTGAATTCTGCTGGAAGAATTTTGCAGCATGGTCCCAGCATGGTAGCTACAGCCTGTACAGAGGCATGCTGCAATCATGCTTGGAATTTGCAGCATGCATGGTTCCAGCATGGTAGCTACCACCTACACAGAGACATACTGCAACCATGCTGCCTTTGCTGGAATACAGTAGGATTCCAGCAAGGTAGCTACAGCCTGTACAGAGGCATGCTCCATCGATGGGAATTTGCAGCATGCCCCCCGCTACATGTAGCTACAACCTACACAGAGTCATGCTGTAACCATGCTGGAAGAATTCTGCAGCATGGTAGCTACTATCTACACAGAGGCATACTGGAATGCAGCATGGTTCCAGCAAAAAGCCTGTGCAACCTCCCAGCATGATAGCTACAGCCTGTACAGAGACATTGTGCAATCATGCTTGTAATTTGCAGCATGGTTCCAGCATGGTAGCTACAACCTACACAGAGGCGTACTGCAACCATGCTGAAATGCAGCATGGTTCCAGCATGATAACCTGCACAACCTGCAAGTCACTATTTCAAGAAATCATGTTCCATACAGCCATCCCATTTCAAGACTGATTAACAGTTTATCTAATTTAAATTCTGGTTCTGGTTCCATGACCTGACCTGGTTTTTTATTTGGTGCAGAAAAACTAGAGCAAACTCCTATTCCTCTATCATCTAAGACAGGTCTTGTCTGTCATACTGCAGCATGTACTGCAGCATATACTAGAACTCCAGCAAGCTTTTCCAGTATGGTTGCAGCACATGCTTGGATGCAGCATGGGTAGTTCGTTCGGTCTTGTCTGTCATACTGCAGCATGTACTGCAGCATATACTAGAACTCCAGCATGCTTTTCCAGCATGATTGCAGCATGGTCAATTTGTTTCTAAGTCAATCGGTTCTGAAAAAGCCCCTAAAGAACTCCCAGAGAGAGAAAAAAAACCCTTTAAAGTTCAGATGTGGGCATATAATAATGGAGTAATAAATATAATCCAAAGTTTTGCTTCACATGTTTAATATCATGAAACATGCCCATACACACAGGATATATATAGCTAGATTACACTGTAGATACAGTCAACATGATGCAATACAAGTACACATACACATGTATACACAATATCAGCACAGTCACTGAATCCAGCACTGGATAAATACTGCAATTTATTCTACTGGTGTCAGGGAAAAATTGCACACACAAAAATTGTATAATTTATAAAATGATTTGCTCTGAAATTAAATATGCAAGATTTTATAAACGTTTGAAATGGATTTTAAGTGCCATTAATCAGTTCAACACAATTCTAGAGTTCATTTAAACTGGCAATAATCATGGCAGTCTGAATCAACATCAATTAATCATATGAAGGACGGAGGGAGGATCGCTGGAAGCACTGCTAGCTTTCTGAGGAGGAATTATACAATTCCAGACAGGTAACATGCAACTGGAAAGAGATATGGACAACTGCTCCAAGTGTCATAGCAAAACACCTAAAATTTACGTGCATGTCAATTTTATACCCCAAAGTCTACATTTTTATGAATGCATTGCCAGAGCACTTGAAGAATGTTTACCTGATCATATTCTTTCATGTTGAATTCTGCACTGAAAAGCAAATGCAGCCAAATGTGACCAGCAGGCTTTGGATAAAATGATGGAACTATGTTGATCTCTAAAACTGGAAATCTACATCATGTAATTATATTGATCAAGAACACTTAATAAAAAATTGATGATAAATCAGATCTTTAAGAATAAGAGTAACAGACATGACAGCTAGAGGAAGCTTAAGGGAGAGAACAACACATCATAACCATACTCCCAGATTTAACCGTATATATAACACATGTACTCAATGTATTGATGTGTGAATTATTCATACAAATAAATGTTAACAACAAATGAATTGATGGGAATATACTTATGTATATTATCGAAAAAAATTATACACAAACTGTCGAATCAAAAGTATACAGCTGACTGGAGCATATAGGCCTACAATGCGGAGACCAAGAAGAAACCGTGTGACAAAGAAGATTACCACCTGGCAACTGCAGCTGTATCTTGGTGGTACTGTACAATATTTCACCCAATCAAAAACATTGCTGCATCCCTTTAAACATGTTTAATGTGTATGTATATTATATTCAAATTTAGGCATGGTCACAGAGATTTATTATAATAACTTTTTATCAAGGATAACTTTAGAAAAGCATTGCTCTTAATGATTTGCTCAAGCATATAAACCACCAGTAAGTTGATTTGGTTTAAACTGCAACTTCAGTGAACTGAAATAATATGCCTACAATGAAATTAAAACAGATGAATATTACTTTGTTTATTGAGAATTCTTGTGATTTCTGTTGAACAACATAAAATAACTAGAGCCTTAGGCTCTGAAACGGGGCTATTTAAATGTAAAATAGGCTGTTGGAATAATTCCACTAACTCTTTGATGTTCAGTCCCCATGGCGAAGAGCCATACAATTTGTAGTCTCACACATTTCTCTCAATAAGGTACTAGGTACACACCTTAGTTTGGAAGGTTACAAATTCTGACAAATTCACAATGGTTGTATGCAGACTTGTACATGTAGAGCACTGCATGCTATCTAAAGTTTGGAGTTTGACCCTATTAATTAATCCTATCAGCTAAGTGAACCAAGCCATTGACCTAGGTCATGCATGTGTCATGCATGTGTCTATGCTTTAAATGGTATAGAGGGTCTGGTGGAGGGGATGTTTGCGTGACAGTGATAGTTCCCAAGTTACATACCGTGTTTACAATTTCTGCAAGAATGGAAGCCTAGAAAATTAGAATTTCTTGCCAACATGGCAAACATATGATAAGTCTGCCTTAAACTATTTTCTTCTGTATTTGTTAAGTGTTCTAAATAAAGTTTTTTATCAACCAGTGATTTATGACATCCTTTCAGGAAAACACTCTAAGTCAACCTCTGAATAGTATCCATTTTGTATTCATGCTCTAAAGCAGGAAATCTCTGTGAAAATGACATATGAACATATATAAGAATAGCAGAAAATATTTAACTTCACTAATATAGACCAGGTGAAACAAAATCTAGCAAAAATAGTTGACCAAACTATCTGCAGTAGCTGAATAACTCTTTTCTTCTGCTCTTCCTCTCAAAGCCTAAAGCAGTTAAATAAACAACCAGTCACCCTGGCAACGGTACCAAATGTGCTCAAGTTTTTCCTCACTACAATACAGGACCATTAGTCCCTACGGGACTAAATCGCCCCGTGAAAAATATAAACATGTTTAAAGGGATGCAGCAATGTTTTTGATTGGGTGAAATATTGTACAGTACCACCAAGATACAGCTGCAGTTGCCAGGTGGTAATCTTCTTTGTCACACGGTTTCTTCTTGGTCTCAGCATTGTACACAAATGCACATGAGGGTACCGTTTGGTGGTACTGTACAATATTTATCCAATCAAAAACAGTGCCACATCCCTTTAAACACGTTTATATTTGTATGTTGTTCAAAGGAGTCACTTTATAAACAAACTAATTAATATTCATGTTTTAATCTCATGGTATGCATATTATTTCAGCCCATTGAAGTTGTGGTTAAATTATATCATCTACTTCACTTATATCATGTACTTCACTTCACTTATAGCATGTACATCAGTTATATCATGTACTTCACTTATATCATGTACTTCACTTCACTTATAGCATGTACTTCACTTATATCATGTACTTCACTTATATCATGTACTTCACTTATATCATGTACTTCACTTATATCATGTACTTCACTTATATCATGTACTTCACTTATAGCATGAACTTCACTTATTGCATGTACTTCACTTATATCATGTACTTCACTTATTCATGTACTCCACTTATATCATGTACTTCACTTATATCATGTACTTCACTTATATCATGTACTTCACTTATATCATGTACTTCACTTATCTCATGTACTTCACTTATATCATGTACTTCACTTATATCATGTACTTCATTTGAAGTTGCACAGATTTATAACGTTTTCTTCATCTACATGCAAGCCCTGCTCTATATGCACACACTGTATACAACACGTCTGTAAATAATACATCAATTGTGATCATGAACATTTTGTTTGTTCTATCTAACTTTGTATCATATATTCAAATAATAAGGTAGAATTAGCTTGACTTGGTGACCCCCCCCCCAAAAAAAACCCGTAAATCTCGTTGATTTTTGATAGATTTCTGCTTCAGGACCACATGCACGTCTAATGTAAGTATGGCGTACCTAGGCGTACTCATTCTCCAGGTACATGTAAGTATGACGTACCTAGGCGTACTCATTCTCCAGGTACATGTAAGTATGACGTACCTAGGCGTACTCATTCTCCAGGTACATGTAAGTATGGCGTACCTAGGCGTACTCATTCTCCAGGTACATGTAAGTATGGCGTACCTAGGCGTACTCATTCTCCAGGTACATGTAAGTATGACGTACCTAGGCGTACTCATTCTCCAGGTACATGTAAGTATGGCGTACCTAGGCGTACTCATTCTCCAGGTACATGTAAGTATGGCGTACGGCGTACTCATTCTCCAGGTACATGTACGTACCTAGGCGTACTCATTCTCCAGGTACATGTAAGTATGGCGTACCTAGGCGTACTCATTCTCCAGGTACATGTAAGTATGACGTACCTAGGCGTACTCATTCTCCAGGTACATGTAAGTATGGCGTACCTAGGCGTACTCATTCTCCAGGTACATGTAAGTATGGCGTACCTAGGCGTACTCATTCTCCAGGTACATGTAAGTATGACGTACCTAGGCGTACTCATTCTCCAGGTACATGTAAGTATGGCGTACCTAGGCGTACTCATTCTCCAGGTATGACCAATGAGATTTGATTGCTGAAATGTCACCTGCTGACTATCTGACGACTTTCCCCAGCCTATTACTAATACATCCATGTAGGAAACTTCTCCAGTTTCTTTAATACTCAAGTTGTTTGGACAAACTTAACACACAAAAAAGAAATATTTTTCACAACAGAGTTTGTTAGCAATTAACACGGGCCTGAGATGAGCCATCAGCATAATACTGTCAGTGAGAGAAATGGTGCGCATACATGCACATGTATGATATGTCTAGGGGGATTGGTATAAGAGAACCAGGTAGGCCTACACTAGCAGTCTGATTGTTGGACCAGCCAAGCTCCGAGTTCTAGTGCGATTGTGTCTTTGGTTAGTATGCCTTAAACATGACCTGCACAGGTTTCTGCAGCATCAAAATTGATTGTTGTGTTTATTTCTGTCATGTCTGTGTGTTTTAAGATACAACATAAGTTGTTTAACATCTTTAAAGAAGATGCGATGGATGGAAATCTGACAATTGAAAGCGACCCATTCATTATCTCCCCCCTCTCCCCCCCCCCCCCCTTATATTACAAAGTCAGACTTTCTGCTTTAGAGTTGTCATCCTGTGTGTGCTGTGCAGAGTCTAGCTAATTGACCAACAAAATGCAGACAATGTCGTCGGCACCATCTGATAATGAAGCACAAAGGACGTCAGGAACAGCGCCGAAACAGAGAAGCAACTTGGCAAGTTTTGTATTTATGCTGATTGCAAATTTTGACAGCATTTTTCTTTTTGCAAAATAAGGCGAAAGTTAAAAGTGACTTTTCACACTAGTTTCTATCAGTGATGTGGAATGAACACAAATTGGAAAAAAAAAATCACACTTTGTCCACTTTGAAGGTTTTCTTATTTGGAGATGACGAAAGTGGTAAGGAGAAAAGAAGCTTTTCAAGGTAGTCGAACACTTGTGCTCAGACCATCCTCTGTAGCTGGCCTTTTCAAGCCAACTGATAAGATCATTATCCATGGAGTTGTGACAATAACCCCAGACATAATTATATGAATTAAAACACCTGAAAGAAGATTATGAGAAGAATTTTACGCGTAAATATAGGCGTAAATATAGGTCTCTCATAGGTCTCTCATAGGTCTCTCATAACTGACTGACTAAGCCTACACACTCACATTATAACAGATCACATTCTTCTGCAAATACACTCAGTTGTTTATTCAGTGTGCATTTTCATATTTTGACCTGCAAATAGTTGAGATTTCAGCAGAAGAATACACATGTATGAAGTATCTACCAAGAATGATCCCTAGACGGTGGATTATAGGCCTACATGTAGCTGCTGTGATATAAATTAATGGTAATTTTTTCTCAAAATGTTATTGCGACAGCCTTGAGTAGTTAAATACATGAGAAATGAAAATGTTGATGAGATGAAATTTATACAGATGGTCCACTCCATGGAATGTCTCCACTCCACGGAATGTCTTCACTCCACAGAATGTCTTCACTCCATAGATTGTCTCCACACCACAGAATGTCTCCACTCCACAGAATGTTTCTGCTCCACAGAATGTCTCCAATCCGCAAAATGTCTCTCCACTTCACAGCTTGTCTCCAGTCTGAAGAATGTCTCCACTAACAGAATCTTACCACTCCACAGAATACCTCCACTTCACAGAATGTCTCCGCTCCACAGAATGTTTCAGCTCCACAGAATTTCTCCACTCCACAGAATGTCTCTGCAGATGGTTTTCGCTCGAAAGGATGTCTTCACTCCACAGAATGTCTTCGCTTCACAGAATACGCACCGACAATTACACATAAACACACTGACAAATAACATTTGGTGCCAGAATACGAGAGGTCAAGGGAGGTCACTGACCAATCACACTGGGCTTTACCATGTTTACTTAGCAGAACTAGAATTTTCCTGAGCTATCCCAGCAGTCGTAGCAGAGGTATACACTGCTGGGTTAGATGGAGGGGGAGGAGTGTCCACTAGATCTGGATGATCCACCAGATCTACAGAGCCTGGAAACGCTGGCATACTAAGGATGTTTGCTCCAGATAATGTGTTCAAGTTTACAGTCTTCTGAGATACTGGTCTCGTCATCGAGGGGAGATAACCACTGCTGGAGCCTGTGCCAGTCAGATTGGCTGGAGGCATGAGCATGTGGGGAGGTATGGGGTAAGGGTAGCCAGGGAATGGGTAACCCATGTATCCAGGGAAGGGCATCTGGGGCATTTGAGGTATGGTCGGGTAACCCGAGTAACCTGGCGGGGCCATCATGGGGTTGGAATACATAGATGTTGATATCGAGGAGAATGGTGATGCCGAGAAACTGCCGTGATCTTGTAGCATGTCTTGGCTGTTCTCACTGAACAGGGAGTCTCTGCTATCACTGTGTGTATCCACAGCAGGCCTAGATCTAGCAGGGTCGTTGTCCTGGAGACTGCCCTGAGGGGACTGAGGGACGACCTGTGAAACACGAACTGACCCCCCTCCCCTATCCTGCTGGTTCATGTGTAGACGATTGAAATGAAGGTCACTCAGTGAGGAGGGTTTACTCATCGGCAGAGTAGGTGCTAGTGGTTGTGTGGCCGGGCTCTGGTTTTTGAGTAAGTTATTCACAGTTGCCGTTCCCGAGTAGATGTTTGAGAGGAGGCTGGAGCTGGTGAGAGATGGTGTACTACTGCTACGTGGCAGAGTTCTCTCCACCTGTTTGGCCATGCCCAGGAGAGGGTTAATGTTACCAGCCATACTACCTGAGGATAGCAAAACAGACTGTCAGATTATACCATTTCACTGAAGCATCATAACAAATGACACACACTAATTATATGGTAAATATATTATATATATTATAGTGACCGTAGCTGTGAGAATTTGATCAGTCACCAATGTTTGGATCAATTATTATCGAAATTTCTATTAATTTGCTTACCACCCATCAATGTTGTTTCAAATAAAAATTTGTATCTAGCTACGTACATTTGACAAAGGATATGGGAAAAATTCCTTTGTCTGTGAAGGTATTAAAGTTGTTTTTGTTTCAATCCAAAACCTGAACGTGAACCCTGCAGAGCATGGAGAACCCCTCGGTCATGGCAGAATTAAAATATAAAGGGCCTTGTTGAAGAACAAGCAGTTGATGGCAACAAATGGTCACAAAATTGACAGTTAACCTAACAGTGAATAAGAAAATATAGGTCAATCTGACTAAATCTTTTGGTTTCTGTACCATGATCACATACATGTACATGTGATTTAAGTTTGGTACTCCTGTATATCTTTGAGAAATGGTAATGATAGACATAGATGGACATATTACGTATGTACATGGTAATGATAGACATAGATGGACATATTACGTATGTACAAACATGATGACAATATTCCAATGCCAATTTATGTCAAAGTATGTGTCCAGTGTAAGGTCAGTTAGCTTTAGGCAGGGCTAGAAATTAGCATAGGTCAACTAGAGAACTCGATCATCTATAATAGCACTGCATTTGACAGCACCTTGTTTAATTCAACTTCTCTTTTCACTAACATTTTATTTCAAAATATCACTACGTCTGGTCTAGGTTCTATTCAGGACATTTCTGTTAAACTGATAACAGAAAATGATGTGGTTGGCTCTGACAAATACAGGGTCTGCATGTAATAGACTGAAATCATTACCTTCCATGTCTTCATATAATGTTTTGTATTGTATGTAAGACAACTTCTGGGCCAGTTCAGCCTAGGGAGGGGTTATAATTCAACTTTTCTTAGTCCTGCAGGCTAGTGGATTTACACTTTTGGATTCAAGCCCTGCTAGGCATAATCATTCTTCAGTTTAAAGGCAGTTAAAAACCGAAAGAGCAACTTTGACCCAATGAATCTTACTTTGTGATAGACTTCTGCTCTATGACCACATGCCTATGTTATGTCAGTTCGGTGCTTCCAGGCAGTCATGTTTTCAGATAATTAAATGGTGACACATTGACATAATTTGACCTGAAAATTAATGGGTCGATATCACTGAAACATACAAGATGACAATACCCCAAGGACACTGTTGGTTGTAGTCCATGACCTGATGTGTGTCTAAGTTCAGTTTAAGCCTAGGCATTATCACACTTGAAATATGGTGGTACTAAGCAACCAGGGATGAATGCCCAAATTGACCAAGTAAAAATAGGTCAATCTCACAGATTATTGCTAGGCCTACATACACGAAGTAAGTTTGATGCTCCTAGGCATAGTCATTTTTGAGATATGGTGGTAACAATCAATTCATGATAAATTGACACAGTTTGACTCGGTGACCTGGGAAAACATGGGTCAATCTCGCTGAATTTCAATAGGCTTCTGCTCGGTGACCATATGCATTTCTGATGTAAGTTTGGTCAGAGACGGACGGACGTACATGAGGACACCAATACTCTACATCCTTTTCTTTGGGGGGAGGGGGATTTGGCTTAATGTCACACTCAAGGTTGTTTCACTCATATGGTGACAGTCAGTTTGGTTGATGGAGGAAGCTGGAGTACCTGGAGAGAACCCTCGCTCGTCGGCAAGTAACTGACAAACTTTCACACATGAACTAGCTGGGCTCAAACCTGTGTCGGTTCAGCGACGTGCAGCTAGCAGTGACCAGCGAAGCGCCTTAGACCACTCGGCCACTCGGCCATTCTTGAAAATTTTACACTGAAGTATAAGCCTGGAAAAATTACGATGGTCAGCAAAATGAAAATGAATTTATGAAATATCAAAATGTGCTCCTTGGCCTATTTTGGTATTTTTCAAGCATGTATGGAACGATTTCCTCTTCTCACAGAAATATGACACCTCAAACCAAAATCAAACTTGATACTTTCAAATGATCAAACTTCCTAATATTTTGCGAAAATATAATTTTGGTTTGAGGGGTCATATTTTTGTTACCATACAAGAGAAATAAATGCCTCAGAAATACATGTATCAAAATAGCACATTTTTTTGAACTATTCTTATACAACTGACCATCATAATTTCTCCCAGGCGTATATTGTGTATTCTTCAAGAAAAAAATATTTTTATAGGTTTTGGATTGAAAGAAAATGAGAAGGGTCTTTTATGAAAGACCCTTATACTTACCTTGTGCATAATAATTAATATTATGGCTGCAATACTGTTTGGGTGATGCTAAACCTCTTATACACCCTCCTCCAAGGGCCTCCATCAACTACGGCGACCTTGACCGCTCTAAATTCCCGCCGAAAACTTAAGACCTCAGTTTGATTCTATAATGAACATAGCATGTAAAAACAAGATCATTTATGTACCTCCACAGTCTTTGATTAACATTGTGGGTGGGAGGTGGGACCGCAAGGTAAGTATAAGGGTCTTTCATAAAATAGGGGGTTACAAAAACCCTTCTCATTTTATATCAAGACACCTTATACTTACCTTGTGCATAATAATTAATATTATGCAATACTGTTGGGGAACCCTAGAATTTGTGGGAACCCTGACGGGTTGGCTAACCAAACACAAAAGGTAGATACCTGCATCAATATTGAGGGCCGTCATTGATATGTAACCCAGGTCTCTCTTTTACCTGATAACTCGAGAGGGGCACCACCCTGGTGAAAGTCCGAGCTTTCTTTTGGTACACCTGCTAGGGAAAAACCCCAATACATCGAGCAAATATACACAGGGTAAACATTAGCTGTAATGAATCTGAAATACTCACTTAATGCTTTCTTGACTCCGGCCGAGGCCTGTTCCCAGAGGATGCATCAGCCGTCGGACGGGTCCCTGGACATGAGTGCTCGAAACGCGCTTTCTAACGGAAGGTACCGGAATAGTGTTCACGGCATTGCTCAGCCTTTTAGTGAGAGTAGCTATTTCAATGCTAGCTGTCGACGTAGAAGGGCCCAGGAGATAATACTTGATAAAAGTAGCCTCATATCTCCACTGAGCAACGTCCATGATGTCACTAAGTGAAGTTCCCTTAAATAACACTTCCAAAGTGGCTACCGCTCTGGTCTAATGAGCTTTGGCAAAAACAAATTCCTTAGTCTGGGCAGCTGCATAGACCATCTGAATGGTTTCAAAAATCTATCGAGCGATGGTGTCTTTGGAAGCCGGTTTGTAGTTATTGATCTTATGGATAATCCACAAATGATTGTCTGAAGTTCATTGCTGCAGACCAGCAGCCGGATCCTTCACCTCTACTACAGCTGCTTTGGCGAGGAGGGAAGCTACCTTGTCCCTTATGATAGAAATCTGACGGGAGTGTCGAGGTAACAGGGTCACCAGTGGTCCCTGACAGCGGAGAAGAATGGTTTGGAGTGCTTCATTCCATTCGATATTCTTCCGCGACAATCTGCCTTACTAGGCCGTCTGCGCTGTGCCGATTCCACCAAGAGCGCTAGACGGCCTCCGACCGGCAGTTCCGGGTACTGACGCAGGAGTGGCGAGTCCGGTGGGGCCTTCCCCCCCCCCCCCCAAACTCGTGCTGAGCTGGAGGTTGGTGTCCTGGGGAGTGAGGGAGTGCACACTGACATGTCAGGTGTGCTCCCACCCTTACCAGCGGGCTTAGAAGGGTTGTTAGACCCTTTCTTGCCCTTGCCATGGTAGCCTCTTCTGGCTTTCTTGGGCTTTGACGAGCTGGAGAAAGAATCAGCAGGCTTGGAAACACTGGCTTTGCGCTTCCCCTCAGCAAGGGTCTGGTGTTGCTTGACCATGGACTCAAGCTCCTGAGAGTCAATATGACCTTCAGCAGCGTAAGCTTTGAGTCCGTCGGAGAACAACTCGGAGTTACCGAGAGGTAAGCTCATGAGGTTCTGCGCATGGGTCTTTTGAGCCCAATCGAGACTCGGCCAGGAAGATTCTCCGTCAGGCAATCTGCACTCTGGCCATCACCCTAGTCAAAAGGTCCAACCCCATTGCAGTAGCCAACTGCATACAATGGTAGAATTCTGAGGGTGCTTCACAGTAAAAAAAAATTTTCTTGCAAATTTCTTGAAATTTCTTAGATTTTCTTAAATTTCTTAAATAAGAAAAATACATTATTCTCTCTGTGTTA
The DNA here is from genome assembly GCA_036873755.1 of Hanleya hanleyi. Lineage (NCBI taxonomy): Eukaryota > Metazoa > Mollusca > Polyplacophora > Lepidopleurida > Hanleyidae > Hanleya > Hanleya hanleyi. The sequence continues at coordinate 89,862 of JAVTVY010034551.1, forward strand.
CAATGTTTAGAAAGTTCTGAAACAATAATTAGTATGAAGTTTTGGGGGATAGTTTCTGGCAGGTATTGAGCATTTCCAAAGTTTATAAATCTGTTTCAATTTTTGTCTTGTCAGTAAGATATGATTTTTTCTCAAATGAGAAAAAATAAGAAAAACCTTCCAATTTCTTGAAATGGGAGACTGACAAGAATTATTATCTTAAATTTTCTCAAAATTTTAAGAAATTGTACTGTCTTACTAGAGTCGTAGGAGCACATAACGGTTCGGAATGGACAACAAGTCTCAAACGGGCCGCGCAAATTCTTGGCTCGCACCTTAGACTTGCGCGACCTGCGTTTCTTGGTCGAAGAAATGGCAGGCAATTTTCCCAACGCGGCGCTCCACAGACGGGGGACCACGAATACCGGTGTGCCAGTTTCTCTGCCGGCCATCACGTGCTGGGACAAGCCCAAAGCACAATACAGCTTCGCAAAAAGTGCATCCAGTTCCGATTCAGGTATAAACCTTCCTACGTGTTGGGATACCGCAGGAAGACCCGAACCGGAAGTATCCGGGTTCATGGCCGGTATAGTGCTGCCACGGACCGGGAACGTTCTAACAGCCAGTGCTGAAAGACATCCTCAGGCCAGGCAGAGCACACCTCGCACCTATTCCCTTCCGGTACCCTTGACCGACCATTAATGGCATTTGGAGCAACCGGACGGGGACACTTTTCCAGATTTATCCGAGTCAGACATAATTCTGAACAAGAGCCCAAGGGGCTTCAATATACGCCTGTATATCTGAAATTACATTGGTCCTTGATTCCAATTGGTAGCTAGCAATCCAGAGAAAGGTCTACAATTTTGTGCATCTGAGAATGTAACATATATCACATCTTATATTGAATGATAAACTAAAATGAGATTAACTCTTGGTAACTAGTTGACCTTGGAGCAAGAGCCGAGAGCTCACATATCCCACACTGAAATCGACAATAGTCAAACACAAGAAAATGGTAGTTTTCCTGCAAATGGATTTCTTTCAGACGAGAGAATTTTTCATGAAGGAAGAAGAAAGTGATGAAGTAAACCTTTGTTTTTGAGTTAATAAACAGGTCTGAAGTTCATAAAGGCTCTCTCCATTAAATTAGTAAATGTATGGTTTTTATCTCACAACAGTTTAACTAAATGTAGCTGTTTGGACACAAAAAAAATCATGATTTTGGGGATCACAGTGACCTTGACGTTCGACCTTGACCTACATTTTGGTACGTTACACATCATGTCCCCCTAATGTATCTACTGACACGAAAATTCCCCCTATTGAATCCACTCAAATCTTTTTGAAATTAGTAATTTTTTATTATTTCCTGATTTTTAGGTCACACTGACCTTTGACCTTGATTCCGGGGTCACAGTGATCTTGACTATTGGCCTGGATCTAAATTTTGGTATATGACAAAACTGCTACCCGTAATTTCTCAATGGACTAAAAAAATCATGATTTTTAACTATTTCACGATTTTGGGGTCACAGTTACCTGGACCTTTGACTTTGACCTACATTTTGATATTTGACACATCATGTCCCCCTAATATATCTACTGACACAAAGAAATGTTATTCTGATTTTGGGGTCTTTTGACCTTCGACCTAATTTTGGTATGCCACACTTCATTCCCCCCTATTGAAGCCACTCACAATTTTTTTTGAAATTTTTAATGATTTCCTGATTTTTTGGTCACACTGACCCTTTGACCTCTAACCTCGACCTACATTTAGTATGCAACTCATCGTTCCCCCTAGGGCATCCACTCACCCAAAATTAGAACTGTAGATAGAAAACTGTCACTGATCAATGATTTCCTGATTATAGGCAACAGTGACCTTTGACCTCTGACCTCGACCTCAATTTTGGTATGTGACACATCGTCTCCACCTAGCGTACATGTATATCCACTCACAAAAAATTGCAACTGTGGATAGGAAACGTTCACAGATATAGACCGGATACGAACACTTCAGTGATTTCCTGTTTTTCAGGCCAGTGACCTTGTTGTGACCTCTGACCTCGACCTTCATTTTGGTATGCGACACATCGTCTCCCCATAGGGTATGCACTCACCAAAAATTAGAACTGTAGATAGAAAACTGTCCCAGATATAGACCGGACACGACAGACGGACACACGGACGGAAACCGCCATCACATAATACGTCCGCCTTTTGGTGGGCGTATAAAAAATATAGATATGAATAAATTAGTGCCAATTAATCATATCATACAGAGCTTATAACTACCCACAGTGCCAGCTCTGGGCTTATAGAACGATCCCACACAGGTGTAGTCCTCTCATAGTGTACTACGGACCTCGTGTATAATAATACCACCACAACATCATAGATGCCACTATGTGTACAGAAACGAGCTCAATCAAAGAAAGTCTCAGTTTCTTGGTATTATGACAAGAGATGGACCCCATCGTAACTGTCCATTCATAAAAATCAAGCGTACAACACCGTAATGCGCAAACAGTGAATAGTGATTCATTGTATAGGTATCAATACAGCCCCACCTGTACTGTATTTACACCTCTGCAGCACTATATGTTGAACTACTATACCTGTGCAAATGTATAGTTTGATAATTACGGTACACTATACATACAATCAACTGTATATAGTATTGGAGCGAAAGAATGTTTGGAAGGTGAAACATTCTAAACAGTATTTTATTTCCATAACATATGCCATAAAAATCCTTCACATCGTTCTACTAAAATACAGACAACAATGTGCTATTGTTGTGATTATATACACCATTCTTTGAAACCTAAACCAAAAGTGCAAATATAAAGTACAGTGCTCAGGCTATTAGACTAGCTGGCTGCATGTACATGTATTATCTTGCCAAGGTATACCCAACTACCTATAGAATATTCGCACAAAGAACCTACAGTAACAAAGAGGTTACGTAACTTCAACAACGGACGCACTACCTCGAGAGAGGTGTGCTGCCCGGCAAATGCCTAGTAACATGTCAACAAGAGTCCATTACTAGATCAGTAAAGCACAACGTAACCTATGATCGTAAAAGCCAATTCCGAGTTGTGCCATAGCTTGTCGTGCCAACCTTGTTGTGCCAGACATTTAACACATTTATCACAATGGTATACGATTTACATTTAAATAATGTATATTTAGTCTCAATGCAGAGCAGAATAATCCCATAGTGAAAGCATAGACCTGTTATGCTGTTTACAGAATGGCGAGCGCCAAACTGAGCGATCCCAATACACTGAGGATTTCTACTGTAGATACATTTATAACAATAAATACAGTGAAATGCGGTAAGGAATTCGGCATAATGAGAAAGTACATAAATGAAAAACTCACGGACCAATACGGGAGGCTTGAGAGCACGAGTAAATCCAATGAACGTTATATAAATCTCCTTAGTATGAGGAGAAATCAAACAGGTCTTAAGTTTTTGGCGGGAATTTAGAGTGGTCAAGGTCGTCGGAGTTGATGGAGGCCCTGGAGAGGGGTGTCCGCTTTATCACCATCAGACACAAAGAAGTTTTTCGCATGTAAACATTGCACATCCTTTCCTTGAGCAGTTGAGTGAGTGAATAGGTTCTATCGTCGCTTTCAATGAATTCAAGTTTTATCACAATGGGGTGGGGGGGTGGGTGCCTACTTATAACAAAGCAGTCATAATGCTGACATTTTTATAGACATGACATCCTGCCAAGTCTGACACATTATACCGACATCGAGCAAACCAGCCATTGTTATATTCTGTTGAGGCTGAGTGTAAATACAGGCAGCAACAAGTGCCATTTTTAAGTCTTTGGTATGACCCGGTCAGGGATTGAACCCAGTACCTCCCAATTATGAGGCGGACACCGTTAGGCCATCGCTTGTGTAGGTGACTAAGTCAGTTACCATAGTTCTATGAAGCTGACAATAACTTACTAGTTGTGGTAGGTGGGGTCACATGACGTTGATTGAGCATGGTCCGGGACGAGAGATCCTTCTGAAGATTCTGCTGGTCCACCCGTGACCGCACAGCAAAAATCTTCCCATCTGTTGTGCGAATATACACGCCCTTGGTGGTTTTGATGACGAGGACATTCTGCCCTGCTGCAATTTTGTTCACAGCTCCAGCATGGGTGGCTGTGTTAGCCCCTGGTAACACGATATCTACAAACATAGTATTACACACGTCAAATATAACATGATGAAACCAGATCAATATTGGGAAATAAATCTTAAATACCCACACATTTTACCTTTAAACTTAAGTATGTATTGTGATGACTGTAGTTCAGGATTAGGGCAGGGTTGAGACAGACCAGGTTTCCGGGAAGTGATTCTTGCCCAGTACTATATTGAAAAGTCTGGTCAGTAAGCAAAGATATGGTTGTTTTGAGCAGTTCATTGCTGATGGTATCTTCCCCTGGACTTTTGTTGTTTCCTAATAGCTTTAAATTGGCAACTATGCCTTCAGCTGATATTAGCTTGTTCAGGTTTTCATCTGCTGGATAGATTATAGGGGGAATTGTGTGAGTTCTGACACAGGTATGTCTGTGATGTTTACAAAATGATTGACCAAAGCAAGCCTGCTAAAATCAATGGCTTCAGGTCTCCCCTTTAATCATCTTGATTAATTTCCAATATTTAGCTGGATCAGATGATGTACATTCTTTTAATTGGTTTACAAGAGAGGTACAATAGTTATGTTTCTTTGTGCGGATTAGCTTCGTATATTTTCTTTAAGTGGATGATAATATTCCTGAGTTCTGTCTGTTTGGTTACAATTGTAGTTACTGTACCCCTGATCATATCAGCTTTTGCATGTTTACCTTTGTCATGCCGTCTTTTCTAAAATTATTTTGACTAAAATACGAAGCTGCGCATCAGAAAACCCCTCGGCTCTGGGCGCCAGCCATTCATAATGTATTCAATTTGAACCAAGACTTCAGGAACACCAAGCAGTCAAGTGACAAATATACAGATTATGAAAAATTTTGTAATTAGAAATGGTCTCTAAGGTTTCCATCCAATCAGAGAAACCGGTATTCATTACATAAGTCTCTTGATGCATCGATGATGTATAGCAAATTTTACATCGAGCATTTGAAAGTTATCAGAGATAGAGATCATTAATGATTTTGCATAAATTAAAGATGGCCACCCATCCTTCCCACCACTCAGGAGAACTGATGTAGTTATTCATTGCAAGTCTTCTAATACATGGATGCTGTATACCAAGTTTCATATAGAACACTGAAACGGTATCAAAGCTAGTACATCATTAAAGATTTTGCATAAATAAAAGATGGCCACCAAGGTTTCCGCCCAATCAGAAACACCAGAACTGTCATTTAGCTTAAGTCTATTGATGCATCGATGATGTATATCAAATTTTACATCAAGTACTTGAACGGTATCAGAGATAGATATCATTAATGATTTTGCATAAATTAAAGATGGCCGCCCATCCTTCCCGCCACTCAGAAGAATTGATGTGATTATACATTGAATGTCTCTTGATACATCGATGCTGCATACCAAGTTTCGTATAGAACACTTGAATGGTATCAAAGATATATATCATTAAAGATTTTGCATAAATTAAAGATGGCCGCCAAGGTTTCCACCGAATCAGGGAAACTGGTTTAGTCATTCATTTGAAGTTTCTTGATGCATCGATGATCTATACTAAGTTTCACACTGAACAGTGAAATGGTACCCGAGATACACCAGATTAATGGTTTCGCATAAATTAAATATGGCCGCCAAAGTTTCCAACCAATCAGGTCCAGATTCAATAGGGTTCTAGGTCATGAGCATACAGATGTGCAGTGCAAGTTTGGTGTGCCTAGGGTAAGTCGTTCTAAAGATATCTTGGTAACGAGAAAGCTGTGATGATTTCGCATAAATTAAAGATGGCCGCCAAAGTTTCCAACCAATCAGGCCCAGATTCAATAGGGTTCTGGGGCACGAGCATATGGATGTGCAATGCAAGTTTGGTGTGCCTAGGGTAAGTCGTTCTAAAGATATCTTGGTAACGAGAAAGGTGTGACGGACAGACGGACAGACGGACAGACGGACGGACGTACATGACGACGACAATACCCTTCAGCCAAATTTTGGCCGAGGGGTAAAAATGGCTTGACAGTTAAAGTTGTGCAGAATCTGGATGAAGTCCTCAACTCCCTGATCAACCTGTGTTGTCTTCACTATATGGTGCCATAAGGATATTGGTTAGTGAAATGAAAACAAATATTTCCATCTTTTCCTATTAATAAACACCACAGGTAATCACAGTAAAAAGATAAGGGTAGGTCACTGGGCAAAATGTTTGCTGCGTGAGCCACCCTGAGTAAGAGTCGTTGAAAGACTTGGTCTCAATGATTAAGTTTACAGGTGAATCAGTAAGACTGTATAAGGACAACCCTGGTCATACCAGCTGTTAAGTTGTTGTAGAGAGAAGAAGATTGTGAGATCGTATAAGGGATATATTTACCTGTTGTTGTGATCAGCTGATAGCTGGACACCCCTAGTCACATGAGTTGTTGTAGACAGAAGTTAGAATGTCCCCCAGGGCCCACAATGTGAGATGTATAAGGGATATATTTACCTGTTGTTGGGATGACCTGATGGACGGACACCCCTAGTCACACGAGTTGTTGTAGACAGAAGTTAGAATGTCCCCCAGGGCCCACAATGTGAGATCGTATAAGGCCTCTGTTAATTAATCTTTAGCTTCTCATGACCTTGGGAGGAAATTATGATGATGCTGAATGCTGTAATTATTAATTATTAATTATTTGGCTGCATTAAGATATTGCAATAAAAAAGAAGTTATGTATGTTGTAAACTTCGAGCACCAATGGAAAGTTGATGTCAACTTTGATATGTCAAAGACAACTATTTCCCCTAATTTCTGCAATTAGAACTGCAAAAAGCTGTGTTGCTGACTAAATCATGTGAAATTTAAATGGCACCTGTGACATTATATCATAGAATTTAGATCCAAGTAACACCCTTTTTAAAGAATGAAAATTTGAGGGGAGTTAACCAGATCCCAACTATATTTAATATAGGTCTCCCCTTGTAAATTGCTGCTTCCAATAAATTAGAATCAGCCACCAGAGTCCCGTTGGAATTATCATTTAACTTAAATGTCTGCATAGAAAAACGTCAGCTTGTGAATAGAAGCCCAAAAAAAGAAGCCAACAATATTATTTACCATCAGTATGAACTGGAAAAAAACAGATAGTCCAATTCCGTTTCGTAACAGGTCCGACTTTTGCATGCACCGGACTACCGCGCAAGGTTTGGCGCGCAACCGGAAGTACACTTGGCGCGGGAAATGTTGATCCCCCCAATGTTGATAGCGAACACGAACAACAATGGCCAAAGATCGACTTGAAATAAATTTTCAATGGATTATTTCTTGGATTGTCCGTTCCTTCAGATAGATCTAGACTTCTAAAAGGTATTTACAAAAAATTGATCGCATTTTATCGTTTTTGTTAGATGAAATCCTACTTGCCACATGCGACAGGTAGATTTTTTGCAACTTGTCGACGGAAAAATTCACTTGCCGGCGGCACGTAGGCAGGCGTTATTTCGCGCTGCCTTGTTCTGCAGATTTTTTTTTTTGCAGCAAAAAAAGCCAAATAATTAAAACAATGCGTAATTATTGTTACGACAAAAAACATGCGGGCGGGTCATGAGAAGCTAAAGATTAATTAACAGAGGCCTAAGGGATATACACGAGTTGTTGTAGACAGAAGTTAGAATATCCCCCAGGGCCCACAATGTGAGATGTATAAGGGATATATTTACCTGTTGTTGGGATGACCTGATGAACGGACACCCCTAGTCACACGAGTTGTTGTAGACAGAAGTTAGAATGTCCCCCAGGGCCCACAATGTGAGATCGTATAAGGGATATACACGAGTTGTTGTAGACAGAAGTTAGAATATCCCCCAGGGCCCACAATGTGAGATGTATAAGGGATATATTTACCTGTTGTTGGGATGACCTGCATGAACGGACACCCCTAGTCACACGAGTTGTTGTAGACAGAAGTTAGAATATCCCCCAGGGCCCACAATGTGAGATGTATAAGGGATATATTTACCTGTTGTTGGGATGACCTGATGAACGGACACCCCTAGTCACACGAGTTGTTGTAGACAGAAGTTAGAATATCCCCCAGGGCCCACAATGTGAGATGTACAAGGGATATATTTACCTGTTGTTGGGATGACCTGATGGACGGACACCCCTAGCCACACAAGTTGTTGTAGACAGAAGTTAGAATGTCCCTCAGGCCCACAATGTGAGATCGTATAAGGGATATATTTACCTGTTGTTGTGACGACCTGATGGGCAGGCATTCCCGGTCACACGATTTGTTCTAGGGGGAAGTTAGAATATCCCCCAGGGCCGACGATGTGAGATCGTATAAGGGATATATTTACCTGTTGTTGGGATGACCTGATGGACGGACACCCCTAGTCACACGAGTTGTTGTAGACAGAAGTTAGAATGTCCCTCAGGCCCACAATGTGAGATCGTATAAGGGATATATTTACCTGTTGTTGTGATGACCCAATGGACGGACACCCCTAGTCACATGAGTTGTTGTAGACAGAAGTTAGAATGTCCCTCAGGGCCCACAATGTGAGATCGTATAAGGGATATATTTACCTGTTGTTGTGACGACCTGATGGGCAGGCATTCCCGGTCACACGATTTGTTCTAGGGGGAAGTTAGAATATCCCCCAGGGCCGACGATGTGAGATCGTATAAGGGATATATTTACCTGTTGTTGTGATGACCTGATGGACAGACACCCCTGGTCGTACGAGTTGTTGTAGAGGAAAGCTAGAATGTCCCCCAGGACCCAGGATGTGAGATTGCATGGGGTGAGGTGTGGACATTATAGGTTTGACACTGGCAACTGGACGACTTGGCTTCACATGTCTACAATTGAAATGCACACAGCGAATTATATATTTTCTGTAAACTATTTTGATTTCACTTGCATTTGTCTTGTCCACAAATAGGGAAATTTTTGAAAAGAAATACATGTAAAATATAAAACAATAGAATCAGTGTACGTAATGGTATAAGTGTAATCTTATCAATGTATCGACGAAATGGTGTGGCATCTCTGTAATGATATCAGTGTATGGATGTAATGGTGTGGTATCTCTGTAATGGTATTAATTAGTGTATGAATATAATGGTGTGGTATCTCTGTAATGATATCAGTGTATGGATGTAATGGTGTGGTATCTCTGTAATGGTATTAATTAGTGTATGAATGTAATGGTGTGGTATCTCTGTAATGGTATCAGTGTATGGATGTAATGGTGTGGTATCTCTGTAATGGTATTAATTAGTGTATGAATATAATGGTGTGGTATCTCTGTAATGATATCAGTGTATGGATGTAATGGTGTGGTATCTCTGTAATGGTATTAATTAGTGTATGAATATAATGGTGTGGTATCTCTGTAATGATATCAGTGTATGAAGGTAATGGTGTGGTATCTCTGTAATGGTATTAATTAGTGTATGAATATAATGGTGTGGTATCTCTGTAATGATATCAGTGTATGAATGTAATGGTGTGGTATCTCTGTAATGGTATCAGTGTATGGATGTAATGGTGTGGTATCTCTGTAATGGTATTAATTAGTGTATGAATATAATGGTGTGGTATCTCTGTAATGATATCAGTGTATGAATGTAATGGTGTGGTATCTCTGTAATGATATCAGTGTATCAAATTGTATCATTCAAACTGAGCCCTGTCTTTCCTCATCAGAGTATTACACCCAGCAACATAACAGTTACCATGACTTCCCAGATCTGCAAAACTGGTGAATTTACAGGATAACGAAACACGATCGGTAGCTCTTGCCCCACAGGCTGTATGACATCATTGCACATAATCATCTAGAATAGCCTTGTGTTAGAAATTTGTCTGACTGTGCGCCAGAACACATGCTCTCATCTCTGCATTTCCTAGTTGGGAGGTTATACAAAACTGGGTCTGCATGTGATGTCTGGAATGGATATTGTGCACTATATGATAGTAACCGGCCATGTTCAGAAACTTTTTTTCATAAATTACTCAATAAAACTTTAATCATTGAGTTTAAGTTTCTTTCATATTTTTATTTGAAACAAACAATTCATTTTCTCTTTGCTCACCCAGCCTTCGATTCAACTGGATGCGCAACTGGATTCACATTTCATAATATTAGATTGGGGAAAATGTTGGGTGGGAAAATGTCCGTAGGGAAAGTGTCGGATGGGGATAATGTCAGTACCCCAGTAAAGTTAACTCCTGGTCATGACAGAGCTCAATCTGTGTGCAATCTGAACATATTGTTACGCCGGAACTTCAAGTAGCTTACTGTAAATAGCACAATTAAACATAACTTCTCACATCAAATTTGTTTGTTTTGAAATTGAATAATGCTGTGTGATTTATTGGAGATACATGTATAGAGAAATAACATCTCTGGAGTGGTTGTATCTTACCCGGGACTAGAACTCCTAGAAATGAAGCGACTTCCTTGTGCTCCAGAACTGGGGTAGTAAGCAGCATACGATGGTCGGGAGTAGGACACATTCAACTTCTTCTCCATGGCATAACTCTGTTTGGCCAGTCGTTTCTCCTTCTTTGAGAGTCGTAGCTCTTTCTTGTCAATCAGTAACGATTCATGGGTGAACGGCGCCTTGAAAATTCAAAAGTGGATTATAACTGTTACATCAGTTATCATGTTATACTACACTTTTATCACAAGTGTTACAGTACACAGCATCACCGTCAGTATGTAACCCTCGGTATGTAACCCTCAGTATGTAACCCTCACTATGTAACCCTCAGTATGTAACCATCTGGGATGTATTAACAACTCTTTATAGCAATATTTAAAGACCAGCTGGTGACAGTTTATTCTCGGAGTTTAGTATTGAAAACATAAGCAGGAATGATAAACCAGAGTGAAACAAAAATAAATTGTTACAGCTGGATATATCTGAAAACAGTGGATGGCATAATCTTCCAAGATGGCATAAGTGAGTGAGTGAGTGAATAGGGTTCAACATCGCTTTCAACATTTTTTCAGCTATATCACAATAGGGAAGGGAAGGGAGGGGCGGGGGTACCTACTTGTACCAGAGCAAATCCAATGCTGCTATTTTATATTGCTGTCCCACTGAAATATCGCGTCGTAGACTGACACCCCACTCAGTCACACTGAGTGAGGCAGTCCTTGTTCTATCCTCTTAATGCTGAGTATAAGCGGGGAAGCAACAAGTTACATTTTTCAAGTCTTTGGAATGACGCGACCTGATATTGAACCCAGTGCCCACCACTTATGAGTCCAACGCTCAAACCATTAGGCTACCACAGTGTGGTTCAAAGATGGCATAAAAACTGATTGAGCTCGCGATGGTGGTTTGGACATATCATTAATAAAACAATTTATGCAAGCTCAAAAATTGTCTTGGTTGAGATGTATGTTACAGCCAGATCTGAAATGGATTAACCTTTTATTAATGGATGTTTCAAAAATATATAGAGAAACTTACTGATAGCAATAAAGTACCAGATTTATAAACAAAAAGACAGGATAAGCCCAACATATTTTATATTAAAATGGAATTACAAAAATTATAATAAATAGATATAACTGTTATGTAGGCTCGTTTTATTCATCTCTGGTCATTGTGTCACCTCTTATTTAGAGATGAATTACCCACAGTGGTTGAATGATGCCTTATTGTGGGTGAGTCAGTGAATAGAATTTAACGTCGCTTTCAACAATATTTCAGCTATATCACGATGAACTAACTAAGCACCACCCAGCCCATCTTCACCACGTCAAGGTTTCTATTTGTGAGCCAAAGGCAAACCCTTGACCAACTTGCATAGCAAACCGCGTTCTGCCCACACTCCAGTTACGTGACCTAGAAAAACTGCGCTGATGATATATAATACATTTGGGTTTTACTTTCGCTGCTAAACTATTCGCTGATGCCGAATGTAAAATATTTAATCCAAGCACGCATAACAATAAAATATTAATGGATAGACCAGTGAAATTTTTATAGAAATCTGTGCGTTTCAACCCATTCAAGTCCTTCAGTGGGAAGTGAGGTCGGATACACCGACTTTGCGGACTGCCTTTAAAGCTTCGGTGTTTTCTACATTTTCCTGGCTTGTTGGATGTTTGATGGTAAATGAATGGGTTTATTTTCTCTTCAAATAGATTTTGTTTCAAACTATGTTTCCTTTATATTTATTAATGTTCATGGTTGTTGAAAAGGTGCATGTTCATCTGCCACTGGGTATCACACAAGCTATGGTGTTTTCAAATCTGTTGTCACGGTCGCCATGGTCGCGGTGCTTAAGTGATCTGATTGGTCAATATGTGCAGGATGCCGCTGTGTTGTCGTTGATCGCGATACACTGCCCAAGCGTACCAGGTGCTATATCTAGGATAGAGATACCCCTGCTTTTAGCGAGGATGCACCCAGCCCAGTTGTGTTCCTGCTACTTCAAAGGAGAAATCTTTGAAGCAGCATGGAACCAGACACCCTCCATCCATCCTATAAAACATTGAGTACAGCGCACAAGACACAGACAGGACACGTACATGGTGCAATAAAGACAAGTGATATTACAATGCTCGATATCACATTATGAAGTTCCTGTTGCTTCTCAGCAAAATGCATTGAAGTAACAGGAACCTGAACCCACCCAATGCCTTATTGTGTAAAAGGTAGACTGGTAATGATTCTGGTACTCCAGTCATTGCAAAATATGTGTTAGACAGTCCTGACAGTGGTTGGTTATGAGGTGTGGACCAAATAAACAGTACTTAGAGGAACTAATTTTGAAAGTCACAAACATGTGTAGAGATCATGGAGACTGAAACCAGGCTTAGATAAAAGGAAAATGAATAAAAACATTTCAATTAGAAATAAAAATTAATTTGATGTTTTTTTGACTATTGGAATGATATCATAAAACCAGTAAGGCTCAAACAAATAAATGGTGTGTGTAGGTAGATCATATTTTTACCTATTGTATTATTTACTGAAGCTGTCTGTCACTTGATCAAAACCAAGTGATAAGCAGAAAATAAAACTGGTGTAATCGAGTCTGTAGAATTCTCTTTTTTACCTGGATAGAAACTTTGTCTTTAAGACTAGTGTTCTTATCATGAGGTAGATCAATATATTTGTGTATTTTTTTTCAAAATGCAATAAAAATGAAAACCCGAGCGTTGAGACTACATGCAGACACTATGGCAACATGAAAGGTTTATAATTTAAAATGATGTATTTAAAATTGTACATTGAATGGTGGGAACTTTTGTTTGTGTATTGAGTGCTTAAAACATTTGTTATATTATCTGAGAATTGAAAAGAAATTATTGACAGTTAACATCAGTTTTAATGAAGAAAGGGCGATGTTTTGAAATACGAGATAGTTTAGTTCTGAATAGTAAACAATGTGAAATATGGTAAATAGCGACATGTGATCTGTGTGGATCATGTCATGAAGGTTGCCAAAAACAAGCAAATGCTAAATTATGCAGCCATTGTTACTCTTATACCGAATGTCAGCTGGTGAAATCGTTCTTCAGTTATTGTCGTCACGAGCTTAGAATGGCAGAATCCAGGGTCAAGGCCATGGTGGCCATATTGAATGTTGCAGATGGGTGAAAAACAATCCCAGCCATTGTCTCACTCATATCAAACCATTGTCCAAGTTTAAAATGAATCAGACGAATAGTTTTTGAGTTATTGCAGTCACATGGCAGTGTGACTATAACGTCACAGGACCTACGAAATAGGGTTTGATATGATTTAAGTGTGTACTCGAGAGATGACTTGGGGGCCCTATGTGTTACCGTGAGAGAATTTATATAGTGGGTGGGTAATTGACAGTGGGTACTATTAACTTTGCCAGATGTCACCACTGTTGAGTCATTAGCGTCGCAACTATTATCGCCCTCAGTTACTATTACCCTGGACACTGATCAGCCCAGCAGTACAGCACGAGGTCATCCATCCAAGTCTTGACTGGACTCAAAAGTCGCTTAACTTCGGTGATTTTACGAGAACCGGTGTGTCCAACATGATATGCAGTATCAGGGAACCTTCAAAAGTCACAGTGAAACATACAGTCAAGGCCGGTTCTCGATGGGCATGACAGCTAGTGCACTCGCTAAGCCATCAATAAAAAATAAAAAAGAATTATAAATCAAATTTTCATCGGAATTCGGTCAACTTGCTTGTAACAATGCCCTAATGCACGTTCAGGCCAAAAATCAAGGTTCTAATGTCAATGGTTCTCCTTATTTTGCCGACGAAAGGTTTCGGATGGACTCATTACCGGGCAATTTGCAAATGGTAGCCTACGACTGCAAGCTTATACAGGATGGTTCAATAGGGGGTCAAAACTATGGCGGCCATATTGGTTTATGCAGGTTGCTGAATAACAAACCCTGCCATCCTCTTACTCATACCGACCCACTGTCCAAGTCTCATGTCAAATAGACAAATCATTTTGAGTTATTGCAGACACAAGCTTAGGTAGCATGGCTGAACAGGGGTCAAAGACATGGTGGTCATGGCCACCATATTGGATTATTCAGGTTGCCAAAAAATAATCCCAGCCATCCTCTCACTCATACCAACCCACTGCCCAAGTTTGATGTCAATCGGACAAATTGATTTTGAGTTATTGCAGTCACAAGCTTTGGTAGCATGGCTAAGTGAGGTCAAGAACTCGGCTGCCATGGTGGCCATATTGGATTACACGGGTTGCTGAAAAACAATCCCAGCCATTCTCTCTCTCATACCAACCCACTTACAAGCTTTGAAAGCATGGCTGAATAGGGTCAAGAACTGTCCAATGTCCAATGATGTTAATCAGACAACTTGTTTTGGAGTTATTGCAGTCACAAGCTTAGGTAGCATGGCTGAATAGGGTCAAGGTCTCGGCAGCCATATTGGATTACGCAGGTTGCCAAAAAAACAATCTCAGCCATCCTCTCTCTCATACCAACCCACTTGCCCAAGTTTGATGTCAATCGGACAAATTTATTTCGAGTTATTGCAGTCACACGCTTTGGTAGCATGGTTGAATAGGGTCAAGAACTCAGCTGCCATAGCGGCCATATTGGACCTGTGTAGGTTGCTGAAGAACAATCCCAGCCATCCTTTCTCTAATACCAACCCACTGTCCAAGTTCGATATCAATGGGACAAATTGTTTTGGAGTTATTGCAGTCACACGCTTTGGTAGCATGGCTGAATAGGGTCAAGGCCTCGGCAGCCATGGTGGCCATATTGGATTACACAGGTTGGGACAAATCCCAGCCATCCTCTCTCTCATACCAACCCACTGTTCAACTTTGATGTCAATTGGGCAAATAGTTTTTGAGTTACTGCAGTCACAAGGAAAGTGTGATGGAATGACAGAACGACGGAGCAAATCCCCAGTCCCCCTCCGGTATCCGGTGGGGGACAACTAGGCACATTTTTTCCAGGTTGGTTGGGTTACTGGAAAGAAACAATTTTTTTTTAGGCCTTAAGGTTTGCAAGATTAGCTGATTCCTTACGATCTGTTCCCATTTTTATCGCTTACATCAGAATCATGATAGTGTTCCTTCAAAGGGAAAGGCGACCCCAGAAAAAAGTTTCCTTTATTTGAAAGAACAATTAAATTGGGAAAAAATATTTTTGAAATATTTTTCAGATCTTTTTTTAGCCGAGTAAATAGCAATTGTAAATGTATATTTTGGCTATATAGGGTGCTGCAATTTTTGTAACTCTTCAGTCTTTGAGGTTGAATGGCCTGGTCAGGTGGTTAGCTGTGATGTAGCATCGACATATGCAGTCCATTCACTCGAGCTCCGATTCCTCCCACAGGCTCTGCGACTAACGGCGGACAAATAGAAGTCGATAAAATAATGCTTAGCAAATATATGACCATATATCTGATGAAAAATGAAGTCATTCTCGATATTCTAATACTTTTGTAAAATTAGTCTTTCTTGTTAGCATCAAACCGTGTGCGGACGAATCAGATGTATATTTATCGAACCTTTTTAGTTATCAGTACTCAGCGGGTCCACGATCGGTCGATTCATTCTGTACAGAATGCAAGCTGTCGATCACAAATGGCCTGGTTATTTCGATATGTAAAGTATTATGCGGTCATAGCAAATATACACTGGTCCGTCCTCTCTTAATTTGTGGATTCCTCACATCATTTGGTGTCACTGTTAGTGTTACAGAACAATACTGTTGATTGAATACATTTGTTAATCTGTTAGATACGCCACCTGTTGTTTGCTTTGATAGCTCATTTATTGTTCTTACTCTACACTTATTGAAGGTGTCCAGTCAGGAACTACTTGTTGTTCTTACTCTAGACTTATTGAAGGTGTCCAGTCAGGAACTACTTGTTGTTCTTACTCTACACTTATTGACTATATATGTGTCCAGTCAGGAACTACTTGTTGTTCTTACTCTAGACTTATTGACTATATATGTGTCCAGTCAGGAACTACTTGTTGTTCTTACTCTACACTTATTGGCTATATATGTGTCCAGTCAGGAACTACTTGTTGTTCTTACTCTAGACTTATTGACTATATATGTGTCCAGTCAGGAACTACCTGTTCTTACTCTACACTTATTGACTATATGTGTCCAGTCAGGAACTACTTGTTGTTCTTACTCTAGACTTATTGAAGGTGTCCAGTCAGGAACTACTTGTTGTTCTTACTCTACACTTATTGACTATATATGTGTCCAGTCAGGAACTACTTGTTGTTCTTACTCTACATTTATTGGCTATATATGTGTCCAGTCAGGAACTACTTGTTGTTCTTACTCTACACTTATTGACTATATATGTGTCCAGTCAGGAACTACTTGTTGTTCTTACTCTACACTTATTGACTATATATGTGTCCAGTCAGGAACTACTTGATGTTCTTACTCTACACTTATTGACTATATATGTGTCCAGTCAGGAACTACTTGTTGTTCTTACTCTACACTTATTGACTATATATGTGTCCAGTCAGGAACTACTTGTTTTTCATAAAGTATTACCCAGTATACTAGCTCACAATGATCGAGTGTGAATGGATATGATGATGCGCTATTAGAAAAATGAGGATAAACAAGCACACTTGAGTTGCTGCTCTCGCTTGAAGCAAACATCACAGAATTACATAAATAGAAGCTCTCCTTTGACCCTGGAGTTGCCTGCTCCTGGTCCCAGGGATGTGATTTAGTGAAAACCCCATGTCTCCCATTTAGAAAAGAACGCCCATTAAGAATAAGGGGAACACCGAAAGGGAGATATATTATGGAAAATGATATCATATGCAAGGGGTGGCGTGGGTATATGTTAGCAAATCCACTAAACACCGAAAGAGAGAGTTATAAAGGTGTAATGTTAAGAAGGAAACAAATGCAATTTTATTATTAATTCTTTTTGTACAATCAAAATGATCTCAGTAATCACTGGAGTCAATGTTCATAGGACTGCAGATGAAGAGGACTACTTATGACTTAGAAAATTTCTCATATACAATGTTCTGTGTGAAGCCCTCGACATTGTCAGCGATGTAGACCTTAACGGACTTCTCCCTCTTTTCCCTGGAGAAGGCGGTGTAGAGCTGGCCATGGGCAAAGACTGTTTGTGACAGGAAGATGCCAACCCTCTGGTTCCCCAGCGGCTTGTTGATGCTCATGAAGAAGGCCAGTCTGAGGGGGAACTGGCGGTGCACCAAGGTGAAGAGGAACTCACCACTCCTGTGGTAGAGAGGGATCCTGGAAGGAACACCTGCATCCCTTTGTTGACCCCACGGCAACCTCGCATTCAACAGTCCTACCCAGCAGCTGCTTGACGATCAAGCGACGAAAAGGGAGGATGATTTATTACTACTGATCGTTTGGAAACAGAGCGAGACATGATGCACTTTAACTGATTTGCCTACATTGATGATGAAATTTTGCTAACCTTCAGTCTCAACTCGGAACTACTCTGTTAAACGATCACAAATACCTTGCATGTTGTTCTGAAGGATGTTTCAAAAATTTGTGGAAACTGTGTACTGGATATGTGTGACCTTCTTCGTATTGACAAATCATCAGAAGCTGTGTAGACTGCAGTGTTCAGAGAATTTGGACAGATTCCACGTCACCCAAAAGCAATTCTTACTGAACGCCGAGTTAAGAAATTCCTCATTGAAAGGAATTAATTTTTCATAGAGCCCACTGAAATTGTTATTGGATCCCGACATTACTATACTTGCAAGTGTGGTTAGAAACAATTGTAACACAGCAAGGAAGCAATCAGAGATTGCTCAATTGTATGCCACCCCTTTCCGCTTTAATCCGACACTGCCCCGCCATTGTTCTGTTCTGTATTGGTCGGTCGAGGCCTAATTTGGATATTATAAAAATTCTGTTTCAGTCACTTGTTTCGGCATGCCTCGCATTATACATATTCCAAGTATCGACCAAACAAGTGATAATACAATATGTTTTGATGCAAGATGGTCACCAGGCCCAGGGCTTTTGCCAAATCCGAAAATGTGACCTGGTTATGAGACCTACATTCCTTGAGAGTATATTGTGGTGAAATTATGAAGTGATCAGTTAACTTTGAATTTTGCACCCAATTCATTCTTTTTGGGGTAATTTCATACTTCAGGACCTATGTGTTCCGCTTTGGAATGTAGAATAACAATTTTATAGTCATTTTCCCAGTCCAAATCAGTTATGGACTGAGATCCAGCCTGGACAAATAAATATATCCCATTCACTGAACAAAGGGCCATAACTCTTGAAAATATAACCGAAAGCAGAGAAACTTCCACACTGCACAACTATGGTGGAATTGACCACATATCATGCAAATTCCATACAATATTAACCGAGATCCAGCCCGGACAAGTTCCAATTCACAAAGATTTCAAGAACAAAGGATCATAAATCTTGAAAATATATGCAAAACACGGAAAAACTTCACGCTGCACAACTGCAGGGCACTGACCACATATCCTGCAAATTCCATACTTGTCCATACAATATTAACCAAGATCCAGCCCGGACAAGTCCCAATTGACAAAGACTTCAAGAACAAAGGGCCATAACTCTTGAAAATATAAGCGAAACGCGGAGAAACTTCATGCTGCACAACTACAGGGCACTGACCACATATCCTGCAAATTTCAAAATTGTCCATACAATATTAACCAAGATCCAGCCCGGACAATTCCCAATTCATGGAGATTTCAGGAACAAAGGGCCATAACTCTTGAAAATATAAGCGAAACAGGGAGAAACTTTACGCTGCACAACTGTGGGGCACTGACCACATATCATGGAAATTTCATACTTGTCCATACAATATTAACCAAGATCCAGCCCGGACAAGTCTCATTCACAGAGATTTCAGAAAAAGGGCCATAACTCTTGAAAATTATACCGGAATTCGGAAAAAAATCCTGTTTCAATCCTGTCCATCAAATATTAACCGAGATATCGCGCGGACAAGAAATCCGGACGGACGGACGGATGGACAGACGGACAAAGCGATCCCTCTAATTAGAGGGGGCATAATAAACACATTAAGGCTCAAATATTTGTTCGGGTGGCATTACATAATAATTATGGATGTTCTCTTCAGTGAGGAACAATAACTGGATTTATAGTATGCAGCTTTCTAAAAAAAAACTTTTCATAGTCTTGCGCTTACACCTTTCTTGAGTATGCCAACATGCCACAGTGCAAAATACTGTTTCTTCTACTTTGCATTCCTCGTCATTAATGGCCTATTTTTAGTTTAAATAAGAAAATATTTTGCTTATTTTTTTTTTCAAATAATCTAGCACTTTTGAGATCTACGGGACACTTTAATAATCAGATGGAAGAAGAAGTGTGCCATATAGTGAGTAAAGTGGAGGAGTAAGTAGGAGGAGTAGTAGAACTCGCGAAGGATTAAACTAGGTAGATGTTTAAAACTTTATACCCGAGAATATCTAGATTTTAATAACAGTTTATACCATTAAAATGTACTTCCACCTATATGCGGCTTCCATCCGATTACATGCATGGTTCGCTTGTGGAACTACATGTCTGATTCATCCGCGTTGACCTGCATGATTGTGTGTAATAACTTTCAACCTCCCATTTTCCTTTATAAATATTATTGTCGCTGAAATGTAGAGAGGTACTATGCATAGGTGTAAATAACAGTTAACGAGAAAACAAGCCTGCAGAGAAAATCTCCTAGAACAACTCCAGTCACACAGCCTGGCTGGCCAGCTGATCATCGCATGCATGCAAAACTAAAAGGTGTCGACACGTCACACTTCAAGCTGTAATGGCAGCCTGCATGGGGCTAAACTATTACTTCTTAATTCGCCATATCCTGATGACTATCTTTGTAAACCCAGGGATGAGCTCTTTCAATTAAATTTTTTCTTAGGGTGGCCTAATTTCCCTTTAAAGGAGGAGCCCGGCCCTATGGAATGTGAAGATGTAGACTGTAGACAATTCCTAATTTTCACTGCCACTCCCCTAAACCCTATCCCACCATATCCCTCAAGCTTCTTGTCACCTCCCCTCTCTGAGCAGGTTGTCTCAAATCCTAACCCTCCCCCCCAAACTCGTTGCTCCTGCCCTACCATCATGACCATGCCTACCATTTCAGGACATTTTCTCTCACCTGTGTAATCCAGTAGTTGTGTTTTTTGAGAGTATGGACCAACACCTCATCATCTGTGTGATTCTCACAACCAGACATGTCCAATATGGGGAAATCCTTGTCCTAGATCAGTAACAACAACAACACATTCATAATCATGTCATTAATGCCATTATTTTTTTTGCAGATTAACATCATTACACTTGAGCGAACACAGGAAAAGAGGTCTCTTATAGAGAAACTGAAATTGATTGCTAATTAATCTGAAATGAAAGCTTAAATATTTTATAAAAATGCGTAAAATCTGAATGGCCTTTGTACGATCATCCCTGCAGTCATGGGTACAGGAGAAAATGGCATAGACCAAATGGCAATGGACCAAATGGCAAACAGACAAAGTGGCAAGTGGACAAAATGGAAACGAACTTAAGAATGGTAGCACGGCTACCAAAGAGCTCACCTGGCCATATGAATACAGCACCTGTAAGTACTAACGATTGCCATAACATGAAATCCTAGCATATTTGCCATTTAATTAGGTAATTGAGACCTACTTAAATATTCTCAGAAAAGAATTATTTTATAATATCCCATTCACAACATCCTAAATAACATTTATGTCAAACCTGGGTACCGATTGAAAGTATATTCATGGATATTGAACCCCTAGCAATTGCCTTATCATGAAATCTTAGCATATTTGCCATTTAATTAGCTAATTAAGCTAACTAAATATTAACCGAACAAGAGCTGTTAGCTCACCTATCCCCCAATGGATTTTCCCTCATCAGATGAGACCAAAAAAAAAAAAAAATTCAAGCACTTATTTAACGTCGCTCAACGTGGAAATAAATAGAATCTGACTTTGAAAAAATGGGTAACAGTCAGTCATCATCAACTTACTTCTGGATCATTGCCAGATGCATCTAGAATCAATTTAGAAAGCCTGGCTATAATTCTTCAAGATAGAACATAATAAACAGTGAATGACCTTGTAAAAATAGGTCAAGTTTAGTCAACTTGGGTAGGCTTCAAGTTCACCAACGCTGACATGTGTAATACGAATTCGGATGCCCCAACTATAATCATTCAAAAAATAGTGCAAAAAATAGAATTTGACCTTTTAAATTGAGTCAGGGTCAGTCATTTTCCATACATGTAGGTGTCCGACCCATCACCAAGTGCAGCTGTTGTATGAATTTGGAGAGCCTGGCTGTAGTCCTTAATTCAAGAGATATTGTGCTTCAAACTGACAATGGACAGATGGATGGATGGACAGACAGACACAGCCGATGACAATAACTATTGGCCAAATCCAGATCAAATACTTTGGGGTATACAGAAATGTTCTGCAAAATTGTTAACCTGGTCGAAAATGCATAATGGAGAACAAAGTGAAGTGAATCCATTGTTTACCCACTGCATGAATTCCACATATTCTGATCAGCATAACAACAGATGTATGTATATTGACCAGCTCAGTGTGGTATACATGTATGTGGGGACATCTGAAGAGGTAAATCAAGCACTTTATGCGATGTTTTTTGACAGTCTTTGACTGAGCAAGCAAAAACTAAAGTCCATTACGATCTTTGTTTTCATTGTGAACGCGAGCGGGCCAGGAAACATGGATAGATGATATCTTGACGAAATAGATTGAAATTAATTACCGCATGGATAATCATAAAACATTGAAGTTGTGGAGTCCATTAGATCTAGCTTCCGGCAAAGTTTCGCCCGCTGTTCCCCCTTTCTATCCTGGTCCATCATGATTATACTAGGTGAGAAATACAGCTTCTTCGACAGGGCTTAACCAGCATATGTGTATGCCGACAAAATACAGCTTCCTCGGCAGGGCTTAACTCGGCATGCGTCTCTGACAACTGGTCTCCAGCTGCGAGAGATAAAATGACTTGCTTCTAGCGAGAGATAAAATGACTTGCTTCTAATGAGATAACGTATTGACACCTGTGAATTGAAGAGTCACAACGATCACTTATCAAATACCATATTTATTAAGGACAAAACTACAAACTTAAACCTTGCTAAACACATGATGTTTACTGAGGAGTCCACCATGATAAACATGCTGTTTCCGCTCAGACCATGCGCAGTTGGCCTTTGCGCATACCCGGAAGTAAATGTCCGAGAGATAATGAAAGTGAATGAATGAATGAAGTTATGAGAATTTCCCCTGCCATGCACCACGAACGAGATGTCGATCGTGATAATGTGCCAACATTGATTCCACTGTGATATTCATACTTTGCAGTTTTGACAGCGGTGAAACTTATTTAATACATGAGATTGATCTAATCAAAACCCCTCGGCTTTCTCCAAGTGATTGAGACCCATGTGTGGTGTGAATTGGGGAAGAGATAGTTCTATGTGGGATGATCAAGATATACCGGTAGTTGGTTACATTCAGGTATACAGGACAGAAAGAGAAATTAATATATCTGTAAAGGGACATAACTCTGTAAAATATGGGCCGAGGGGTGCCACTTTCGATAGGCGTCTGACTTAGCACTCTGTAAAATAAGAACCGAGATGAATAAGCTGTACTGAACACAGATCTGCAGATATAACTTGTACATTCAGCTACAGATAACAAAATCGAAGATTATTACATCCGAAAGGGGCATAACTCCATAAGCCGAGGAGAGTAATCCTTTGTTGGCTTGTAGAATACAACAATATAAATAATTTTCCAAAATATAGTAGCTATACCGAACACAGTTCTGCAAATATACATGTAGTTGGTTACATTCAGGCATATAGGACAGAAATAGAACACAGGATGGAAGCAATCAGAGATTGCTCAATTGTATGCCCCCCCCCCCTTCCGCTTTAATCCGACACTGCCCTGCCATTGTTCTGTTCTTTATTGGTTGGTGGAGGCCTAATTTGGATAATTATAAAAAATCTGTTTGAGTCACTTGTTTTGCCATGCCTCATATAATACATATTCCAAGTATCGACCAACAAGTGATAATACGATGCTTCGATGCAAGATGGTCGCCAGGGCTTCTGCCAAATCCGAAAATGTGACCTGGTTATGACACCTACATTCCTTGGGAGTATATTGTGATGAAATTATGAACCGATCAGTGAACTTTGAATTTTGCACCCAATTCACTGTTTTGGGGGCAATTTTCTACTTCAGGACCTATGTTGTCTGCTTTGGAATGTAGAACAGCATATAATATAGCCATTTTCCTGGTTTTAAATCGGTTATGGACTGAGATCCAGCCTGGACAAAAAAATATATCCCATTCACTTGAGTTTAAACAAAGGGCCATAACTCTTGAAAATATAACCGAAAGCAGAAAAACTTCACGCTGCACACCTATGGATCACTGACCACATATCATGCAAATTTCATACTTGTCCTTACAATATTAACCGAGATCCAGCCCTACAAATTCCAATTCACAAAGATTTGAAGAAAAAAGAGCCATAACTCTTGAAAACATACGCGAAATGTGGAGAAACTTCACGCTGCACAACTACAGGGCACTGACCACATATCCTGCAAATTTCATAATTGTCCATACAATATTAACCGAGATCCAGCCTGGACAAGTTGCAATTCACAAAGATTCGAAGAAAAAAGGGCCATAACTCTGGAAAATAAATGCGAAACGCGGAGAAACTTCACGCTGCACAACTACAGGGCACTGACCACATATCCTGCAAATTTCATAATTTTCCATACAATATTAACCAAGATCCAGCCCAGACAAGTCCCATTCACAGAGATTTCAGAAAAAGGGCCATAACTCTTGAAAATTATACCGGAACTCGGAAAAAACTCTACGCTGCACAACTACAAGCCACTGGCCACATTCCATGCAAGTTTCAATCCTGTCCATCAAATATTAACCGAGATATTGCCCGGACAAGAAATTCGGACGGACGGATGGACGTACATGGCACGACATACCCTGAGACCAAAATGGCCGAGGGGTAATAACAGATGCGCATGTACCTGAGATATAACACGTCTCATCAACTATCTCAGATATAACATATGTCTCATCAACTATCTCACATATAACAGATGTCTCATCAACTACGGTACCTCAGATATAACAAATGTCTCATCAACTATCTCACATATAACAGATGTCTCATCAACTATCTCACATATAACAGATGTCTCATCAACTATCTCAAATATAACAGATGTCTCATCAACTATCTCACATATAACAGATGTCTCATCAACTACGGTACCTCAAATATAACAAATGTCTCATCAACTATCTCACATATAACAGATGTTTCATCAACTACGGTACCTCAAATATAACAAATGTCTCATCAACTATCTCACATATAACAGATGTCTCATCAACTACGGTACCTCAAATATAACAAATGTCTCATCAACTATCTCACATATAACAGATGTCTCATCAACTACGGTACCTCAAATATAACAAATGTCTCATCAACTATCTCACATATAACAGATGTCTCATCAACTACGGTACCTCAAATATAACAGATGTCTCATCAACTATCTCACATATAACAGATGTCTCATCAACTACGGTACCTCAAATATAACAAATGTCTCATCAACTATCTCACATATAACAGATGTCTCATCAACTACGGTACCTCAAATATAACAAATGTCTCATCAACTATCTCACATATAACAGATGTCTCAACTACATGTACATATACCTCAGATATAACAAATGTCTCAACTATCTCACATATAACAGATGTCTCAGATGTCTCATCAACTACATGTGCATGTACCTCAGATATAACAGATGTCTCATCAACTATCTCACATATAACAGATGTCTCAGATGTCTCATCAACTACATGTACATGGACCTCAGATATAACAAATGTCTCATCAACTATCTCACATATAACAGATGTCTCGGATGTCTCATCAACTACATGTACATGTACCTCAGATATAACAGATGTCTCATCAACTATCTCACATATAACAGATGTCTCAGATGTCTCATCAACTACATGTACATGTACCTCAGATATAACAGATGTCTCATCAACTACATGTACATATACCTCAGATATAACAAATGTCTCATCAACTATCTCACATATAACAGATGTCTCAATGTCTCATCAACTACATGTACATGTACCTCAGATATAACAGATGTCTCATCAACTACATGTACATGTACCTCAGATATAACAGATGTCTCAACTACATGTACATGTACCTCAGATATAACAAATGTCTCAACTACATGTACATGTACCTCAGATATAACAGATGTCTCAACTACATGCACATGTACCTCAGATATAACAGATGTCTCATCAACTACATGTACATGTACCTCAGATATAACAGATGTCTCAACTACATGTACATGTACCTCAGATATAACAAATGTCTCAACTACATGTACATGTACCTCAGATATAACAAATGTCTCAACTACATGTACATGTACCTCAGATATAACAAATGTCTCAACTACATGTACATGTACCTCAGATATAACAGATGTCTCAACTACATGCACATGTACCTCAGATATAACAGATGTCTCATCAACCACATGTACCTCAGATATAACA
This sequence comes from Hanleya hanleyi, assembly GCA_036873755.1. Taxonomy (NCBI): domain Eukaryota; kingdom Metazoa; phylum Mollusca; class Polyplacophora; order Lepidopleurida; family Hanleyidae; genus Hanleya; species Hanleya hanleyi. The sequence continues at coordinate 116,224 of JAVTVY010034551.1, forward strand.
GATGTCTCATCAACTACATGTACATGTACCTCAGATATAACAGATGTCTCATCAACTACATGCACATGTACCTCAGATATAACAGATGTCTCAACCACATGTACCTCAGATATAACAGATGTCTCAACTACATGCACATGTACCTCAGATATAACAGATGTCTCATCAACTACATGTACATGTACCTCAGATATAACAGATGTCTCAACTACATGTACATGTACCTCAGATATAACAGATGTCTCATCAACTACATGTACATGTACCTCAGATATAACATGTCTCATCAACTACATGTACATGTACCTCAGATATAACATGTCTCATCAACTACATGTACATGTACCTCAGATATAACATGTCTCATCAACTACATGTACATGTACCTCAGATATAACAGATGTCTCATCAACTACATGTACCTCAGATATAACAGATGTCTCATCAACTACATGTACATGTACCTCAGATATAACATGTCTCATCAACTACATGTACATGTACCTCAGATATAACAGATGTCTCATCAACTACATGTACCTCAGATATAACAGATGTCTCATCAACTACATGTACATGTACCTCAGATATAACAGATGTCTCATCAACCACATGTACCTCAGATATAACAGATGTCTCATCAACTACATGTACATGTACCTCAGATATAACATGTCTCATCAACTACATGTACATGTACCTCAGATATAACAGATGTCTCATCAACTATCTCGGATATAACTGAAGTTTTATCAACTTGACCATCTTTACCTCATAATGGAGAATAGATTCTACTTGTCCTCTCAAGAAGTTATTGTCAGGGTTCAACTCATCCACCACTCTGTCTGTAAAATATGAATACAACACATTTGTAATTCCTCAAGATAAACAGAATATCCTAAACAAAATGCAGCAGAAAAGCAATCAGAGATGGCTTGGTTCTATGCCTCTCGCCTTTCCTGGCTGTCAAATAAAGGGCCAAAATAACTCCGTGGAAAAGCATCGAAATGGGTAAAAAAAAACCTGAGAATGATAGTAAGATATCAGTAAGTATAGTCCATGTAAGTGTCAAAGTTGTCCATCAAATGGTAAAGGAGATGTGGTCCAGATATATTGATGTTGAAGATAGAGGGCCATAACTCTGCAGAAAATCATCAAAATGTTACAAAATCCTAACCAAGCACATCAGCAAGATAGATAACAAGTATCTTCCATGTAAGTTTCAAAGTTGTCCATCAAATAGTAACCGAGATATCGTCCGGATAAGTTTGGACAGGCGGATGGACGTACAAAGTGATACATATATGTCCCCCTCTAATTAGAGGGGGTGTGGAAGGGGGGGGGGGGCTAAATAAAATCGGAAACAGAAAAGCCTGGTGCAGAAACCCTACTTTGATGTACCAGTACGATAGAGCATACCTTGGGTAGTGTTGGATTTATTACCTGGGAGTTACCTGCCCTTGACCATTGTCATTGCACTTTTGAGATGAAGATCTTGGAACATTTTATATCTTATAAGTAGAGTTCTCCGACTACAAACTACAAACCAGTGAAAAATCATCGAACAAGTGAAAAATATTAAAACAATATTTAATTTATAAATCATCCCATGTTATGACAGATGGATTATCCGAAGTACAAGAACTTTCTTTCAGGTACAACCGAAGATGACGAACACTTCATTGAGAATAGCTAATTTTATCCCGCTTCAGACAAAAATCGTCCAATGATAATGAGAGAACAGGATCACATGGTCTACCAATATGTTTCCATCCACCGCAGTCTATTGTAATTTGTGGCGAGTAACTAAATTATCTCCCTTTAAAGTAGCTCCTGTCGCACAGCACTCACGTCGATCACTTGTCGGGCTTCATTTTGAAGTTTACAAACAAGTTTATTTGTTATAAAGGTGAGCTTCAGCAGCTGTAGTTTTAAACTAGATGGCATTCAAATTGTGAACAGCTCCTATTTCATCGTAATCCACGATTTTGGACACTAATGAATATTGCAACGGTGTGACTTCACATGCGTCTTTTGCTTCATGAGCAACAAAAACATAGTGCCTGAGTTGTTCACAAGCAATCGTTTCACCCCGAATTTTCCCCAATGACATTCAGATCTTCGGAAAGTACTCAGCGGGATAAATTTGAGTCCAATATAAATTTTGACTGACCCCATATATTTGTGTATTGGGTCAGCGACACACTGTGTAACTAATAATGTAGAGGGAGTAAGGTATTGGCCATTACAAATATTAAAACATGATAATGATGATCTAGACTAGGATGACTTTAATCACCAAAATCTCCATATATCGTCCTTATAGATTTGCAATGGTTGTCATATGGACCAAGTCAGTCCATTGTTAGTCCATTGTCAGTCCATTGTCAGTCCATTGTTAGTCCATTGTCAGTCCTTTGTCAGTCCATTGTCAGTCCATTGTCAGTCCATTGTCAGTCCATTGTCAGTCCATTGTTAGTCCATTGTCAGTCCATTGTTAGTCCATTGTTAGTCCATTGTCAGTCCATTGTCAGTCCATTGTTTCCAAACTTTGGAGTCAGTAAATGATGCCAGTAGTAGCACATGTATCCCTGACAACAGCTTACTCACCTGACATGCCCTGTTTGTTGATCTGTCGCTCATATATCTTCTTCTCCAATGTGTTGTCTGTGACTAGCCGGTAGACATAACAGCGTTTGGTCTGACCATAGCGGTAGATACGACAGACTGCCTGGCAGTCATGACACGGGTTCCACGAGGCATCCATCACTACCACACGGTTAGCACCAATCAGGTTGATACCCAGAGACCCTGCCCTGAACAAAAACATACAATTTATGTATTTCAATGATACAAAGTGTAATACTGTACATCAGTTAGGAAATAGCTAGCATCTGGCCATTACACATCTTTGTTATTATTTTCAGTTGAAAGTGATGCATTAGATTTTTATGAAGTACTTTAAAGCCAAATTTTAAATAAACTCGTTTTAACTGAAATTAAGTTTTAGTCAGTCAATAATTTTCCCGATTCAATAACTTTTCGTGATACCCAAAGTACTTAACAATTCATTTCATCTTATATTGGGGAATCTTTTGATATATCGAAGTTCTGCCTTCTTTCCCTTAAGCATACCTTGTAGAGAGAAGAAATAGCCAGACGTTCTCATTGTCAGGGGCATTGAAGAGATTGATTAGTTTCTCCCTGTCTGTACCTGCCGTCCCACCATCAAGGCCTAGTGATATAGGATATATGTATGAACATCAAGACCTAGTAATATAGGATATATGTATGAACATCAAGACCTAGTAATACAGGATATATGTATGAACATCAAGACCTAGTGATATAGGATATATGTATGAACATGAAGGCCTAGTAATACAGGATATATGTATGAGCATCAAGACCTAGTAATACAGGATATAGGTATGAGCATCAAGACCTAGTAATACAGGATATAGGTATGAGCATCAAGACCTAGTAATATAGGATATATGATTGAGCATCAAGACCTAGTAATACAGGATATACGTATGAACATCAAGACCTAGGTAATACAGGATATACAGAACAAGGCAGAGATAACGCGAGTAGAACGCGAAGTAATCGAAGCTGACCCGGCTGTCTGTATGTAGGTCTTCTGTGCCAAGTGAAAGAAAATGGCTCTGTAGCCCGAGTATAGGAAACTTTAGCGAGCCGTCTGTTGGATTTACAATGGAAATAAATGGTTTCTCGGATTTATATGTCAGATTAAAACCCACAGGGACGATGCACTGGTATTTTAGCATGATCGTCTGGTTTAATTGGACGAATCGTGATGAGTTTTTTTGTGGAAACTATCATTTGGCTGGGACATAGACGCACGGTAAGGTTGCCAAAATCAAAGTGTTTTTTTTATTTTCACGCCTGGATTGATTTTATTTTAGACACTAATGGGCAGATATTTTGAAGGACAGATTAATTGAAGTATGGGCTTTCTGAAAATATATATATTTAGCGGGGTTTCAATCAAGCTACATGTACATGCAAATATATTGTATCAAGTTATTCCTGCTTTGTACGTATGAACATCAAGACCTAGTAATACAGGATATATGTATGAACATCAAGACCTAGTAATACAGGATATATGTATGAGCATCAAGACCTTGTAATACAGGATATATGTATGAGCATCAAGACCTAGTAATACAGGATATATGTATGAGCATCAAGGCCTACATGTAGTAATACAGGATATATGTATGAACATCAAGACCTAGTGATATAGGATATATGTATGAGCATCAAGACCTAGTGATATAGGATATATGTATGAACATCAAGACCTAGTAATATAGGATATATGTATGAGCATCAAGACCTAGTGATATAGGATATATGTATGAACATCAAGACCTAGTGATATAGGATATATGTATGAGCATCAAGACCTAGTGATATAGGATATATGTATGAGCATCAAGACCTAGTGATATAGGATATATGTATGAGCATCAAGACCTAGTGATACAGGATATATGTATGAACATCAAGACCTAGTAATACAGGATATACGTATGAACATCAAGACCTAGTAATACAGGATATACGTATGAGCATCAAGACCTAGTAATACAGGATATATGTATGAGCATCAAGACCTACTGATATAGGTTATATGTATGAGCATCAAGACATAGTAATATAGGATATATGTATGAACATCAAGACTTATCTCTGTCACTCATTAAAACAGAATTGCGAGCTGATTTTCAAGTGTGTTTTTATAATATTTTTAAGGGTACTACAATCTATTTTGTAGCAGATATTCGGAGATGACCCCTTAATTAGTTAAGATGCTTGAGACTTTCTTTCAAATGTAGATATTGCATGATTACTGAAGAATGGGATGCCTTTGGCCCAAAATTGAGATATTGTTTCAACATTACATTATGTTATTAATATCACAGAGTAATGATGGTCATTTTGTAGAGTTCAGTTTGTTCTACATGATGCAAAAACTACAGACTTTTAACTAATTAAAATGAACAGACTATAATCCATGACCTGGAACTGGAGATCGCACAGAAATGACAGACAAGCAAAAGACGGACAGACAGAGAGACAGAGAGACAGACAGACAGACAGACAGAGAGACAGACGGACAGAGAGACAGACGGACAGACAGACAGAGAGACAGACAGAGAGACAGACGGACAGAGAGACAGACGGACAGAGAGACAGAGAGACAGACGGACAGAGAGACAGAGAGACGGACAGACAGACAGACAGAGAGACAGACGGACAGAGAGACAGACGGACAGACAGACAGAGAGACAGACCGACGGTAATCATGATCACAATATACGATATCGTCGATCGACGGGCATAAAAAAAGTGGGCCAAAGTTACCCATACTTAATAGTGAGAAAAATTCAAGTCCACATAATTCTCCCTTTTTCAGCGTTATTTTCTTTAAAAACGGAATTGTGGGTCAACTTTGGTCTAAGTCGTGGCTATGAATGCTCTGAACCATGATAATTAGTCCTTGGTCAAAATCACCTCCACCCATGGGATGACTACCCCCACTCATGGGGTGACACACCCACCCATGAGGTGAGACCCCACTCAATCGACGACTACCCCCAACCATGAGGTGACACCCCCACCCATGGGGTGACTACCCTCACTCATGAGGTGACTTACCCCCTCCATGAGGTGACTACTTCCATCCATGAGGTGACTACCCCCACCCATGGTGTGACACCTCCACCCATGAGGTGAGACCCCGCTCAATCAGGGACTACCCCCAACCATGAGGTGACACCCCCACCCATGGGGTGACCTTCCTAACTCATGAGGTGACCTCCCCCATCCATGAGGTGACTACTCCCATCCATGAGGTGACACCCTCACCCATGAGGTGACACTACTCTCACCCATAGGGTGACTTTGGCCCACCATGAAATAGGAAAACATCTGACAACCTAAGGACTAGGAACAATTACTAGGTCATACATAATGATCACAATATGGAGCACCTGTGTGAGACTAGGAGAAATATCTTTTTTATTTGAGAGAAACACACATACCCTCTTTTTAGATCATGAAAATTTATCAGCTACCTCAGGGTGTTGTGAGGTCAACCGTAATCTTACTACCCACTCGGAGAGATGTACATTCACCCTGGTGATGACCATCAAGCTTCAGGTTACAATGCTGGGTTGGGCAAAATTTGCCACACTAAGAAGTAAACGGAATCATTTTATAAGTCCCTTTCTCAGAGAATGGTTCCTGGACCAATATCTCCTTGACCAGCCGTATAAGCAACTCAACAAACCTGTCAAAATATTAACCAAAACTTACGGAAGTAGTTTTTGTTCCGACACCAGTTTTCATCCTTATCAGGTCGAGGAATTTTCACTTTACTGAGAAACTCTTCAATGATGTTCAAGGTGAATAAACTTTGGCTAAAAAAGATATAATACTACATGAACATACATGTATAATAGCATGTAATAATCTCTTGATGATGTGATAGAATATAGGGATGTAATTGCACAAATGATTCATGTATCACTTCTTGAACTGATTTAACCAAGATTCTTAGTTTGGGAGTATTTTTCAATTGTACATGCGTATATATTTTTTTATTTTTGTTACAATGTATCTGCATGTTTTGTAAAGCCTCCTTTGCTCTCTTGAAGGAAGACAAAAAAAATAAGAATTCAAATAAATGGCAGAGCTGCATGCATGTAGACTACATATGAAATGATTTTTGAGACAGAATGAATAAATTGGTCGTCGGCGGGATTTGAACCCAAGACCCCGGCTATATATATATATCTTTAATTAACATCACGTTGAGACAGGGTCGTGGCATTGGCACGTTGAATGGGGGTCATCGGTTTCGAATCCAGCTGACGACAATTTATTTTTTCTCTCTCAAAAATCATTTCATACGCATATATGCTCAGTGGTGGGCTATATGCCATACCAAATATCATTTCTTCATTGTAAAGCCAGTTGCGCACAAATGCAACATTGAGAGAGAAGGTTGGTCATCACAGGGACAATCCACGAGTGTAATACCTATGGGCCGTCATAGCTCAGTCAGTAGAGCATCGGCGTGTTCAGAGGGATCCTGGGTTCGAATCAGGCTGACAACAAATTCATTCTTTCTCTCTCTAAAATCATTTCATATGCAGTGGTCGAAATTTGAATTTTTTTTCCTTAGCCATTTGGCTACCAGACATAACAAATTATTCGCCAAGTTGGCGAGGAGATAATTTTTTCACTCGCCGGTGTTCCCAGTGTCGACTCCGGATATATACGTTCACAGTGACCATTGCACGTTTCGTCCACTTTCAAAACAATTTGGAGCCACGTGTGGCAAAAATCGAACCAGACCCGGCTCACTCCATTTAAAACATATTAGTTCACGAAATATTTCACGTAAGTTTGTTGTTTATTTACTAAAAAGGACAGTTGATTGTGTGAAGATCGTCTACAAATGTGAAACAGACTGCCGTTTCTTCAGAAATGTGCGTCAAAACGTGTGAAGACGCACAGACAGAAAATATCCATGTTCCGGGCATCAAATTGGCAATAACCCAGCTTTCATTTGCTCACATGTTATTCATGTCATATAGTAGAAATACGTCAATTTTATTGAATAAAAATGCCATTCACTTCGAATCTGTAATGACCTCCCGCAAAAATACTGATCACCTGACGTAAACCCGACTTCCTGATTGGCCGAACTGTTAATATCGGTCAGCGCTCGTGCGCATTGACCGAATCCAGCGGAGAAGGAAATGTTTTTGAACTCAATGGCGAAGGGTCTATGGCGAAGCTGAGGTCGCGAAACGTCCACGTATAAGCAATGGGATATTTTACTTGTTTACGTGGAATGTTCAATAAATTTTCGACATTCATTATGCGAAGAGTAATCACGAATACCTATCATGACATCTAGAAGATTTTATACGGTTTATTTATTCGCGATGAAGCAGAAAAAGACCGTCTGTCAGTAGCAATCAGAACGTGATAAAATTACACACGTGAATTTTCAGTACGTCATTTTTGCCAAATAACGATTCCTAAATATTTCTAAGGCTGTAAAATGCCAAATACGGTAATTTCCCTATTAATTCGCGATGTAGTGATGAAACTCGCCACTCCAAAAATTGGCTACTTTCGAATTATTTGTCGAGCGAATTCCAGAAAAACGCGAGTGTTCGAATTAAATGTCGTGCCGATTTTCACGGGAGATCCAAAATGGCGGACCGCTTTGCCGTGGTCGTAGTGATCGTATTTATTACCGTGTATTAACTTTGATGTCTCATCATAGTTTCCATAAAAGGCAGTGTATGATGTCAGAAAATCTCCTCTACCCTGATAAAGGCGTCTAATTTTATTCGAGGAAGTCAACCATATTGATCGAGTGACAAGTTCAGCAAGATCATGCAGATTTTTGAGCGGACGTCCGTAAATTCGCATCCATAATAACATCGTAAAAGTAGGCCAAAACATTGAACGTATTCCTTCCTTTTTGTTCAGTATTAGCTATGATCTATATTATGAAACCTAACTGACATGGAATTGAAAGAATATTCTGGAAATATAAAACTATACACATATTAGAGTATTCCATGAACCCTGAAAATGGCCTGTATCACAAAGCTTTAGACAGATAAGCGGACTGCCATAGACTTTTTGGTCTGCACTGTCCATGATTTTACACACACCATCCAGGACTTGAATAAATATCCCGGACCTATGAAACGAAATGAATGTAGAATTAACGGCGGATTGTACAAGAGAACCGAATGTCAGTCGGCAATACAGGTTTCGATTTGTTTCAAGTATGAGAATATCTATTACGGTACAGGTACTGTAACATTTTACTAAAAGTATGGGGTCGAAGTATGATATCGTTCTGAATATTAATTAGCTACTGGTAGGTTCTCATCTCAGAAACTTTACCTATTGCCGTTTAAATGTTTCTCAAATTTGTTTAGAATTAGAATAATGGAATGGCGATAGCGATGTTTTGATTCTTATTGTAAAAATGCGGGGTGTAATTCCAAAGAATTTTTATTGCTGGAATTTCGGTAAGTTCGTGGGTATTCATCAGAAGTATTTTCATTAACAATAAAATATTTAACTAAACGGGAAAGAGGTAAGTCTTTATGATAACTATATTTGAACAAAACAGAGCACATGCAGAGATGATTGTTGTCGGCGCTTCACATTGCAAAATTAGTTTTTTTCCCCTGTCATGCCTGTTGGGGAAAACTGACGTTTGTCAACTGTGTGATTTCCTGTCTATGTTGCATTAAACGATAGGTGTATTTTGTTAAAACTTTTTCATTTTAAGTTTATCTAATTATCTAAATAAGCAGGTGTGTTTTGCCTTATGGCCAGTGTCACAACTCCAAGACTATCCCTGAGTTTCAGTTGGTCGACTCTGACGATGAAGACTTCCTTGGATTTTCTGCGGAAGATATTTCCCCGGAAATGAAGATCGATGAGACCAGTTTGTCCGCATCTGAATGTGCCGATTTGAAAACTTGTAGCTTTAATCTCGGATAAATTAAATCCAGTACACAATGCCTCAGTAAATTGCATGTATGATGCTTTTATTTTATGCCGTTTTATGTTATATATTGTTATCGTAGTGCTCCTGTAATAAAATAAAGTGCTGTTTTCTCATGTATCCGTTTTACACTGTTGTATCAAATCGTCACCACTCACTTGAGCTTGTTGCCTGCTGTTCAGTTGTTCGTATTCCACATAAACGGCATGGTAATTTCAATAATATCACATGATTGAAAGTTCCTGGTTCACAATATATGACTGCCGACTCAAAATCAAGTCATTCAACAATGTTTAATTCTTGAAAAGAAAAACTTTTACCTGCATCCGATCGTCTATCTGGTTTGAGATTTGGCCCGACTGTAGCTTTTCCATAATTTATAAATATACACTCAGTGAATATAACCTGATTCACTTCCGGAAATATACAGAAATCGACATTTCAATTAACCGGTAAATTAGATCATCTATGTAAGTTGTGATTGTATTCTGATCGGAGAATCATGACGAAAAGCTCAGCAAATGTACAATCCTGTTTCTCAACGGTTTAGTGAAATTAATTCAGCCTTTCACAGAGTCTAGTTGAGAAAAGTTATAAAATATATTCATATGTTCAATATCATGATGATTTTGTCCGTGCAGTACTGAGAACCATATCGTGGATGGATTTATTCCATTTTCCTAAAAAAAAATTCTACACACTACTAACATCCAAATTATAACCGCGGCATGCGATTGTTGACTCCAGGTCAGATCGACAGCCGGCTTCATCTGAAAATATATTAGCATAAAATGTATTCTATTTACTCACCAACGTATAAAAGTTAAAGGGGCCATGAATTAATGAGGGATGATGAACCACCGTAAAGACTTGAACAGAAAAGGAGCGCCATGAAAATTTCCTAAGAGCGTGTCACGTCGACCATCGTTGTCGGTGATTTTTATGTTTCGTTCAAACATCATTCATTCGCACGCAGTTCTGCTTTCTCGGAAAATATTCACCGTGTTTTTCAAATAAAGGAATGCTGATTGAAAAAATGATATTTGATATACGAACGCTGGAAACTGAAGAATGATTCAATAGCGGGCCGTGTGCAGACACTCGACCACGTGCAGGGGACTACCATATATATTCTACCCGACTGCGGCGAAACGCGATCAAGTTAGGATAAAATTACAGGACTGCGGAGTTAATTGAATCAATTTTTTTCCTTATAGACTGTAAGTAATAGTAATTCAGTCTGATTATATTGTACCATTCCCTGTTGTTTCTCTGCGTTTACGAATAATAGCATACGGCGACATACTATACGAGATTCTAGTAACATATTCACTTTACTTTCATCGGCACGAACTCCGTGGCGAAAACGGGAGTGTTCGAATTTATTGTTTCACAGGTATATTGAAAATGCTCCCGTTTTCGTTTTATTAGGATGGACAAAATCACGACAGGGGAAAAATCGGCCGTTTTCGAATTAAATTTGGAAGGTGAATTAATAGGGAAATTACCGTATGTTCTGAATGTACACTCTAGACAGACACGTAGCACTGAGCTGGTGGCGATAAACGATACTGGAGGACAACAATTTATTCGACATCTTGGCAACAACTAGAATTTTCCTGTCGCCATATATGCGACTAGAGGGAATTTTTATTCGCCGAGTTTTGATTTCTATTCGCCGTTGGCGACATGGCGAGCGTGATTTTCGACCCTGATATGTATATATGCTCAATGGTGGGCTATACATGTATGCCAACCAACTATCATTTCTTCATCGACTACATAGTTAGTATTGTGTTGGAATTGGTGAAGAACATTAAATGTGATGGCTGCAGTTGAGCATTCCATATGTGTACAGTGATGTAAGCTTTCAGAACATGAAATTTAGTAGATGAAGGAGTTTTGTCTAAAAAGAAATCCCTTGAGACCAATTGGAGTAAGAATGTTCTACATGTGTCCAGTTCTACCAGAGGAACAGGACCAATTGGAGTGAGAATGTTCTACATGTCCAGTTCTACCAGAGGAACAGGACCTGTGGGAGTAAGACAGTTCTACATGTGTCCAGTTCAACCAGAGGAACAGGACCTGTGGGAGTAAGACAGTTCTACATGTGTCCACTTCTACCAGAGGAACAGGACCTGTGGGAGTAAGATAGTTCTACATGTGTCCAGTTCTACCAGAGGAACAGGACCAGTGGGAGTAAGAATGTTTTACATGTGTCCAGTTCTACCAGAGGAACAGGACCTGTGGGAGTAAGACAGTTCTACATGTGTCCAGTCATGCCAGTTCTACCAGAGGAACAGGACCAGTGGGAGTAAGAATGTTCTACATGTGTCCAGTTCTACCAGAGGAACAGGACCTGTGGGAGTAAGATAGTTCTACATGTGTCCAGTTCTACCAGAGGAACAGGACCTGTGGGAGTACGATAGTTCTACATGTGTCCAGTTCTACCAGAGGAACAGGATCAATGGGAGTAAGAATGTTCTACATGTGTCCAGTTCTACCAGAGGAACAGCACCTGTGGGAGTAAGCCAGTTCTACATGTGTCCAGTTCTACCAGAGGAACAGGACCACTGGGAGTAAGAATGTTTTACATGTGTCCAGTTCTACCAGAGGAACAGGACCAGTGGGAGTAAGACAGTCCTACATGTGTCCAGTTCTACCAGAGGAACAGGACCAGTGGGAGTAAGAATGTTCTACATGTGTCCAGTTCTACCAGAGGAACAGGACCTGTGGGAGTAAGATAGTTCTACATGTGTCCAGTTCTACCAGAGGAACAGGACCTGTGGGAGTAAGATAGTTCTAAATGTGTCCAGTTCTACCAGAGGAACAGGACCTGTGGGAGTACGATAGTTCTACATGTGTCCAGTTCTATCAGAGGAACAGGACCTGTGGGAGTAAGACAGTTCTACATGTGTCCAGTTCTACCAGAGGAACAGGACCAGTGGGAGTAAGATTGTTCTACATATGTCCAGTTCTACCAGAGGAACAGGACCAGTGGGAGTAAGACAGTTCTACATGTGTCCAGTTCTACCAGAGGAACCATACCAGTGAGAGTAAGACAGTTCTACATGTGTCCAGTTCTACCAGAGGAACAGGACCTGTGAGAGTAAGACAGTTCTACATGTGTCCAGTTCTACCAGAGGAACAGGGAGTAAGAATGTTCTACATGTGTCCAGTTCTACCAGAGGAACAGGACCTGTGGGAGTAAGACAGTTCTACATGTGTCCAGTTCTCCCAGAGGAACAGGACCTGTGGGAGTAAGATAGTTCTAGATGTGTCCAGTTCTACCAGAGGAACAGGACCTGTGGGAGTAAGACAGTTCTACATGTGTCCAGTTCTCCCAGAGGAACAGGACCTGTGGGAGTAAGATAGTTCTACATGTGTCCAGTTCTACCAGAGGAACAGGGAGTAAGAATGTTCTACATGTGTCCAGTTCTACCAGAGGAACAGGACCTGTGGGAGTAAAACAGTTCTACATGTGTCCAGTTCTACCAGAGGAACAGGACCTGTGGGAGTAAGACAGTTCTACCGGTGTCCAGTTCTACCGGAGGAACAGGACCAGTGGATGCAAGACATTTCTACATGTGTCCAGTTCTACCAGAGGAATCATACCAATGGGAGTAAGATAGTTCTACTTGTGTCCAGTTCTACCAGAGGAACAGGACCTGTGGGAGTAAGATAGTTCTACATGTGTCCAGTTCTACCAGAGGAACAGGACCTGTGGGAGTAAGAATGTGTCCAGTTCTACCAGAGGAATCATACCAGTAGGAGTAAGATAGTTGTATGTGTGTCCAGTTCTAGCAGAGGAACAGGACCTGTGGGAGTAAGAATGTGTCCAGTTCTACCACAGGAACAGGACCTGTGGGAGTAAGACAGTTCTACATGTGTCCAGTTCTACCAGAGGAACAGGACCAGTGGGAGTAAGAATGTTCTACATGTGTCCAGTTCTACCAGAGGAACAGGACCTGTGGGAGTAAGAATGTTCTACATGTGTCCAGTTCTACCAGAGGAACAGGACCTGTGGGAGTAAGACAGTTCTACATGTGTCCAGTTCTACCAGAGGAACAGGACCAGTGGGAGTAAGAATGTTCTACATGTGTCCAGTTCTACCAGAGGAACAGGACCTGTGGGAGTAAGACAACAGTTACATGTACCAGAGGAGCCATAACCGAACCTGGTTTATATTCTGACAGTTTTAGTCTTAGATTGCTTCTAATGTACTTAAAATATTCTGAAGTACAGAAATGAGTAAGTTTGTATTGATTGACACCTTTGTGTTAATGAGTGATCAAGATTACCTGAAGACGAGAATCCTCTCCCCCAGTTCCAGTGACTGTTCTATCAGTTCATTCAGAATAACCAGCTTACCACTGTTCTCCAGTTGTCCTTCCTCATAGCGCTGCATGATGGGCTCGGCCTGTCATATGATAACAATGGACCAATGTAAGCATGGTTAGTGACTACAGGCAGCCATGTGTAACACTTACAGACAGATCCATGCACATTTACACAGGTCTGTACGACAGTCAGTGTTTAGGCACAATTGTTTGGATGTGAACAGACCAATCTCCTTACCTCACAGACACATTCTACATGTGAATAGTGTAGATCATGGATGCCTAGTCAATCGAGGGAATATTATCTATGCGGTTTCAATATTAATAATTCTTCAGATGATCCAACATCCGTGGTTCAGCAGACCAGGAAATCAGTGCTTAATTCGGCAAACTGTTAATAAAGACAGATGGTGCTGGGTATATATGGCTGGTCAACTGTACCGTAATCACACGGAACTTCCATGGAGACAGACTGATTGAAATAAAAGGATGTAAAGCTTAGGGGTTATACAGGAATCAGGGATTCTAAATGATTCAGAACAAAAAGAAATTGGCACAATCTTCTTGAAATTAGGAACCGAGTTCCCTGGTAGGGATGGCATATGCCGGTTATTCAAATGGGATACACCATGCCCAGTTTGGTGTTCTGATCTGGATGGATTAGAGTTCCAGCTAGGCCAATCCCCCCATGCTGCTGCATGTTATGGCATAAGCCATTCTTTGTCTGCCGAGTTCCAAACTGTATGGCATGGAGTTCCTAGGAGTTCCAACACGGCACACCATGCTACTCTGTTTGGAATGCCTTATGCCAGTTCCTAGTATGCCCCAATTTCAACATGTTCAAGAAGCTCCCTTAAAAGAGCTGTTACAATGTCGGGTAAGTCGTGATCATGTGCCAAAACTACAAATTCACTTCCGGGTGTTTCGATATCTATTTACGAGAATATACTATTGTTAGCAATATTGTCATTGTTGATCAAATTGTTGTAATTTCTGTGTATTTCTATTAAATGGAAGATATATTTGCAAGAAATAACATTATAGAGGCATTTACAGCAAACAGGAATTTATATATATATAACTAATCATTTATGTGTTGGATACATCTATCTTTTCAAACGATTTAGTTTAGGGCAATTCCGTGTAAACATGGACATGATGAGTTCAATTGAAACCACAATACGCCTGTAAAAAAATACAGTCGACAAACAACATTTTTATCTCCTGAATGTTGTTATATAGACAAAGGTTAACCATACAAATGAACCTTCCTGGACTGTATGTTGTTTGTATTGTTGCAACAGTCACAATACTGTACATGAATAAGCTATCATTGTTGTATAAGTGGTGTAGGCAGGTTTGGAAATCAGGTCGGGGGGAGGGGGGGGGGGGATACATATGGGCCTGGAGTGGTATTTGTAGGAGCAAGCAGAACTCCAGTTAGTCTTACTCTGCGGAGGTGCATATTCCCCCACCCCCGGTTATGCGCTTATTTATGTATCAGTAACTTTAAGACAAACTTTGTGTTAGTATAAGCTGCAAAAGTAAGCTCATCAGCTTGATGAATTGGGTCCAAATGACAGTAGGTGCCAAATACAAGGATTTCAGACTAAAATCAAGGGGAGTAAATGAAGAAAACGTCGAATCAGCTCAAAAACAGTTTGTGCACATCTAAACATGGTACCGACCATATGTGCCAAATTTCAAAAGAATCCATTTAAAAGTCTGAGACGGAGTTGCGTTCACGAGGACAGTATGTGGCAAATAAAAGATTTCAGACCAAAATCAAGGGGAGTAACTAAAAAAACTGTCGAATCAACCCAAAAAAAGTTCATGCACATGTGCACTCGGCACCAATCATGTGTATCTAATTTCAAAAGAATGTAATGAAACCCCTAGGACGAGTTTCGTTCACGAGGACTATATGTGCCAAATAAAAGTATTCCAGACTAAAATCAAGGGCGGATAACTCAAGAAAACGTCGAATTGGTTCGAAAAAGTTCATGCGCATCTACACCAAATTTCAGAAGAATCCATTGAAAACTCTGGGACGAGTGCATTGACGAAGACAGTACTGGTGCCAAATAAAAGGATTTCAGACCAAAATCAAGGGAAGTAACTCAAGAAAACGTCGAATCGGTCGAAAATATTTGGTGCACATCTATACATGGTACTGATCATGTGTACCAAATTTCAGAAGAATCCATTGAAAACTCTGGGACGCGTTGCGTTGACTAAAACAGTAGGTGCAAAACACAAGGATTTCAGACCAAAATCAAGGGGAGTAACTCAATGAAATGTCGGATCGGGCCAAAAACAATTTGTGCACATCTACACATGGTACCGATCACGTGCACCAAATATCAAAAGAATCCATTGAAAACTCTAGGACGAGTTCACGAGAAAAAGTTAAACGGACGGACGGACGACGACATACCATAATACGTCCCGTAAATTTGACGGGCGTATAAAAATAAACTTAATGCTATGTTCACTAATTCTTTTCCTATAACGTAGTTTATATTCCTAAGTTTGTGGGAATAATATTTTGTTTGGGTTTTATTCCACTAATAGACCTCTATTTTTTTATGAAATGTCGTGCAAAATAGCATAAAATTCTCTGTTCATCAGAGGGTAGATTTGTCATCTTGGCTACTCTTACTTTATTGAATAAATTTTTATCTTTTGTCTACAATACATTGGCCTAATCATGTACTTTAACCAGAAAATGCAGGTAGCTAAAATTCACTTTAGTTTATGTAGCATACACAGTAGTATGCTATCATGGTATATGATGTAACCGGAGTCACGAAAAATGATTTGTTTCTAAATGGATAAAAATCCCTGAGAAGAATTAGAGAAAGATCTGATAAAGCTGCTCATTTATTTTGAATAGAAAAAAAGGTGGTACTTTGAAAATTGTAACCTGAGTCATGTGTAACCTGATTCACATTTGATGTGCATCTCATTACACATAATGCAAAGAAAGTAACTGCAACTTTACAGCTGTATGTTAAACTACTATACATATGCATTGATCATGAATATTTGAGGCCAGAATTTTGATCAGTTATACATGTATTGCGATTCCTTACACCTTCAAGTATGACTATACACATTTGTGCATAATATCCTAATTTGGGATTTTGTTCTATGTAGTACCACTGCACCTTGGATATTAAGAGTTGGATTGCTGAACTCTTCTTGTCATTCATGTACATTTGTCTTCGAAACAAGATATAAACTACACCAATCATGCTAATTGATAATGAGGAACGTAGATTCAATATACAATGTACAGGGCAAATCACATCACGTTGAATTGTTTCTTTTGAATTGGTCTTACTGACCGAGTCCTATCATACATGTACATCTAAAATACTACACATAATTGGACCATGATACTGCAGTGATGGAGAGGTAATAATGAACATAACATTATAAAAATCTGTGTATTCTAACCAAACACATTTAGAAATTATCATGCAGCATCGTTCATATATTAATAGTGTTGCATATTCTGTATTGAATACAGTTTTGTGTCAACGATTAGATTCGGACAAACTGTAACCTGAGTCATGGTAACCTGAGTCATGCAATCTTCTTTAATTATCTCCTTGTTGCTATTATATATCAAGTTCAATCTTGCACATATATTTTGCTATGGATGACCTTTGTTTAATCAATATTTGATGAATTCTCTCACATAATTAATTCAAAGAGAAATCTCATTTGAACAATAGTGGTCTGGGGGTCATGTGTTTTTTTTTCTAACTAAACATGATAAAAAGCAGTGTATTCTACCCAAATACATTTAGAATTATCATATAGCTTTGTTCATGTATTACTAGTGTTAGTGTTGCATGTTCTGTTTTGAGTAAAGTTTTGCATCAATGTTTAGCCCCGGACAAACTGTAACCTGAGTCACAGTAACCTGAATCACGCTATCTTATTAATTATCTCCCTGTTACTATTATAGATCAGGTTCAATACTGCACAAATATTTAGCTATGGATGTACTTTGTTTAATAATTAATTTGAAGAGAACTTTGAACTATAGTGGTCTGAAGGTCATGTCTTTTTTTTGTAACCGGAGTCACGCTCTTGTTTTTATACATGAAAGTTACAATTTGAACTTAGACAATCAACTGGTTGTGTAATTGGTTATGTCTTACCCTGAAGTAAATAACTGCTGGATGTGGGTTATTACATGTCATTTATATTAAAATCTGAGCAAATTGAATTTGCTCAAGATTGGGGCTCGGAATGTAAACTGAGTCATGCTGGAATTGCCCTTTAGCATAGAAAATATGGTATCATGTAACAATAAATTACAATGCTGTCAAGATCAAACTTTTTGTGCTATACAACAGATTGCATTCACAGAATTGACAGATTTGAAGCCATACATGTTTAGCATACACACCCATTCATATGAGATAACATTTTTCTCCCCATAACTTTCATCTGAGGGCAGGTTGTTGACACGCTTCTTCTTCTTGGGTTTTCCATTCTCACCATTCGCCTTGCTTTCTGTGTCAATGTCAAGGTCATTGTCCTCGGCAGCAGTTAGCCGTTTCTGGGCAAGAACTTTATGTAGAACATCAGGATGGTTCCAGATCTGACAAAAAATCAACCAACATGGTAAAAATAACTGGACAGAAAATATATAAAAATACTAATGTGTTCATTCAGATTACACAACTGTTCAGAAACTGTACACTCTCTTCAAGAATGTTTATTCTTGCAGTCAATTAGTACACACAAGGCTGGTGAATTGTTCTATTGCGCAATAGAGGGGCTGTTTTGTTGTTAGATCGGTTCATTCCCTGTTGAAGACATTTTGGTGAATGTCGCAACATTGGTGTTACAATATATTATCCGGTTGACCGGATTTATTCGTTATTTCTTCGAATGCTAATTCTGTTCTGTTTACTGGGCTAGTTTCCGATATCTCTTTTAAGATACCATGCTCGAAAATAGTAAATTGGTACCAAACTTAATACTGAAAGGATCCGGTCCGTGCAGCAATGTTGAAACTTTGAAAGTGTCTGAATCCTGATTATCTCCCTTGGACCAAAACACGCAGTAGTCTACAGTTGTCGAGTTGTGACGTTGTGTCACAAGAGTGACATCCCTTCGTGTACCCGACCCAATGAAACAGTGGGTCATTTCATTTGCAACGGCATGGATTTAAAATTTGAAGAAATACATTTTAATTCGAAATCATTTGAACTCCTTGTTCAAGGTGAAGGTGTGGATATTCTCAATAGTCAATATATAGAATATGCCCAACCATTTGATCCGCCAACTCTTGTGATGCAACGTCACAACTCGCGAATACCGCATTAATTCGAAACATAACTTAGATTTTTGAATCCGACCAAAAAAGGTATATTGCACAACTAGGCCCCATGTGGGACCTGTGTACCAAATTTCAGAAAGATCCATGAAGTACTTCCTGAGAATTCACGATAACAATGTTTCAAGGGGAAATTCAAGATGACCACCAATCGGCCATATTGTATTTTAAAAAAAAGTTATCTTGCACAACTGGACCACAAGGAGAACCTGTGTACCAAATTTGAGAAAGATCCATGCAGTACTTCCTGAGAAATCACAATAAAGTTTCATGGGGAAATCCAAAATGGCCACCTGGACCTACTGATCAGCGATACGGATTTGATATTTTTGGAACATCATGATGTCTTGCCGGCATCATTGAAAACTGTTAACCGCTTCTCTCTAGCAGGAAACAAGCTTATGTTTATGTATACTATGATTGTCTTTTTGAATTTGGTGCTAATACTGTTACATGGAATATAAAATAGGTCTTTGGATTATGGACGCGGATATTCTCTAATGGGCGACGGCTGAATTATGAATGATGGACCAGACGCTTGTTATTTCAAATCGGACCGAAAAAGGTATCTTGCACAACTAGACACCAAGGGGAGCTTGTGTATCAAATTTGACAAAGATCCATGCAGTACTTTCTGAGAAATCACGATAACGAAGTTTCATGTGGAAATCTACGATGGCCACGGATTTTCGAATCAGACCGAAAAAAGGAATCTTGCACAACTAGACCCCAAGGGGAACCTGTGTACCAAATTTGAGAAAGATCCATGCAGTAGTTCCTGAGAAATCGCGATAAAGTTTCATGGGGAAATCCAAGATGGCCGCCTTGTGGCCATATTGGATTTTCAAATCGGACCAAAAAAGGTATCTTGCACAACTAGACCCCGAAGGAAACCTGTGTACCAAATTTGAGAAAGATCCATGCAGTAGTTCCTAAGAAATCATGATAACAAGAATTGTTTACGGACTGACGACGGACGAAAAGCGATTTGAACAGCCCACCATCTGGTGATGGTGGGCTAATAATAGGTTATCGCCCTCAACGAGAGTAAAATAGTTGGTTATATTTCTTTGAGAGTCTGGCCTTTGTAATGGGAACCTATATAAGTAAGTATATTCCTTTAAAGAATACAAGCTGAGTAGCTAGCAGGTCCTCCGCCAAGTAGCCTGTATGCGAGTGTACAGCATATGCTTCCAATATCTCCTTAAATATAACATGGAAAGTGGATATGTGTATGTGAAAAGAGACATTTATCTGGAATTGTTGAGACAATTTGAGGAGGTTTGGGAAGCAGTAATGGGTAGTGTAACACTGGAGTGAGTGAGTCTGTAGTTGTATACGGATTTGTGGATGGTGAGGTTTATAAATCGATGGGTAGAATAGATCCAGATATCGCGTTCACAACACAGATGGGTACAATATGGGTGACAACCTCCCCACAGCGCATGCTCCATTTCGCAGGCTCCAACAACATCCCTGCCTCCAATAGCGGAAGTTGACCGTTACTACGTTGCTATGACGTATAGGGGAAACCAACGAACGCACGGTTCAGTTTGAATCCGACCAAACGACTCCTTTAGTGTTGCACATGAGCGAACTACTTTTCATATGCTCTGTCCAGATAAACAGGGAAAACTATCTCCAGATAATTCTTTTTAACGCTAGGTCAACGGAGGTATTATGCAGACTTGAAAAGTAATCAAAATTTTCGTTAAACATCTATTTTACTATATATATGATGTCACTTCTGGCGATGTGCGCGAAGGCCCTGAATCCGGTCCAAAAATCTGACTGGTGGCTGGGGTGTTATTAGGCCCCCAGCGAGGTGGTTGTATGGGTGAGTGAAATCCAAGATGGTCAATGACAGCCATCTTGGATTACATACTACCTCAGTGAAAATCAATATCAATGGCCATCTAACTGATGTGAAGTACATTGTACCTTCTCAAGTTTGAAGTCAATCATACGAATTGTTCTCTCGATACCGAGTTCACAAGATGCGGGACGGGCGGAATCCAAGATGGTCAATGGCAGCCATCTTGGATTACGTACCTCAGTGAAAATCAATACCAACGGCCATCTAACTGATGTGAAGCACCTTCTCAAGTTTGAAGTCGATTGGTTGAGTTGTTCTTAAAATATCATGTTCACAAGATGCAGGATGGACGGATTCCAAGATGGTCAAAGGCAACCATCTTGAATTACATACTACCTCAGTGAAAATCAATACCAATGGCTGCCTAACTGATGTGAAGAACCTTCCCAATGGCAGCCATCTTGGATTACATACCTCAGTGAAAATCAATACCAATGGCCATCTTACTGATGTGAAGAACCTTCCCAAGTTTGAAGTCGATTGGTCGAACTGTTCTCGAGATATTGCGTTCACAAGATGTGGGATGGACAGAATTCAATATGGTCAATGGCAGCCATCTTGGAATACGTACCTCAATGAAAATCAATATCAATGGCCGTCTAACTAATGTGAAAAACCTTCCCAAGTTTGAAGTCGATTGGTCGATTTGTTCTCGAGATATCGCGTTCACAAGATCTGGGACGGATGAGATCCAATATGGTCAATGGCAGTCATCTTGGATTACGTACCTCAGTGAAAATCAATACCAATGGCCGTCTGACTGATGTGAAGAACCTTCCCAAGTTTGAAGTCGATTGGTTGATTTGTTCTCGAGATATCGCGTTCACAATATGTGGGACGGACAGAATCCAATATGTCAATGGCAGCCATCTTGGATACGTACCTCAGTGAAAATCAATACCAATGGCCGTCTGACTGATGTGAAGAACCTTCCCAAGTTTGAAGTCGATTGGTCGAATTGTTATCAAGATATCGCGTTCACAACATGTGGGAACAGTGGTTGGGATCTTGTTCCCTCCCCCCCCCCAATTTGTTGATGTAGCTGACCACTGTAGTGTTGACGGTCACAATCAGTACTGACGTGCTGTGTAGCTGCGAACTCCAATGGCGGACTGCTATATTTACTGCAGACATCTATAGGAATTTGATGTGCTGCTTGGCCTGCTGTGGGGTGCATCTGCCGGATATCTGTTGCTCGCCTAGATAGGCCCCCCCAATCTGTCAACAACGCGGATCCGGCATCACGTTCTCCCTGGACTGCCACCATTCTAGGAAGGGGTGAAGATGTTCCGGGATGGGGATCCGAGGATTGAATGTTCTTGCTGCAGGTATGGTTGTAGTTGAAACTGTAACGGGCGAGACCTGGACCCGGCCGAACTGGGTAGAAGATAGGAGCCCGAAGGCTTTGCCGGAGATGCAAATGTAGTGATCGGGATGATAAAATTCTTGGGTTGAGAGACTGTATCTCTATCCAACGGTCCTCGGGTGGTAGAACTATGTCTTTGAGTGTCGAAGACCGCCCCGATTTCCTGGCGTCGGTGGTCCGGTTTTAGTTCCTACTTCCGGATGTGGAATGAATCCCAGATGCTTGAGTGTAGTGTTCTTTCCTTCATTCTTCATAATCTGTGCGGTCCCTGGATGCATCCCTAGAGTGACGTGATCGTCGAAGGGAATCCCGGGAACGGCTTCTGGAACGTCGGAAATGGTGGCGTTCGGGAGTTCGAATCCAATATCTGTAGTCCCGATAATACTGGGTTTGTGTCCAACTCCGTCGCCTAGTCCGGTCTCTAATCCTATCCCGCTGGGAGTGTTCGGAGTTGGAGTCACGATTCCGTTCCGGGGTCCGAGTCCGAATTTGGTGCCCGGACCTGGACTTTAGGTTTGTCCACTGTTAGACTGGATGTCCCGTTTCGGAGAACGGGTTTTAGTCGGGGCCCGACTAACAGTCTTCTCCGAGGTCTTGATTTTCTTGATCGGGGTCCCGGGTGTAGATGGAGTCCGAGATCTATCCGATGATGAGTGGGACCCGGCTCCAGAAGACTGAGCGCAATCGTAGTTAGAAGTATCGGGGCTCGGGTTATGCCCACAAAATTTTAACTTCTCCGGCGAAGAACAGAGTAACACTGATCTTCTTTATCATCAGGGTCCGAGTCCCGGTAGTGAATACGTCCCCGGGTCCCGTCCGAGTCTTCATAATATTCTGAATGGTGACTGAGGCCACTCATAGACGTAGGGTCATAGGAGTTTCGTCCTTGGAAGGCTTGTCCAGTGCATAAAGCAATGTTGCTGTAAGCCGTTTTCGCTTCCGGGACGGGTCATCCGAGTCCTTATCTTCACTGCTGTCCGGTCTAGGCATCTCGGGTACTAAGGTATATAGAGCCGCCATCCTGGCTTTAAATGGTAGCTCGTCCTTCCCCTCCATTTCCAGTTCTTGACTGGAGGACGGGTCTCCATGAAAAGAGGGTGAAGTTGATACAGTCCGCCGTAGATGATACTCATCCTCATAGGCTGATGATGCGTGGCTGGATGAACGAGATCATCTCGCATCACGGGAATCTCGTGGCGAGGCGTCACAAACCGAAGGAAGTTGCAATACTGGAGGGCGAACGTGCTCGGTAATGGACTAGCTTGGCCTCCGAAGGTACTTGTAAGGATAAATGCCGATCCTTAAGTCTGAGAGATTTTGTGGATGCCCGCGACTCCTGGTGATTAGACTTGCGGGGCTCCCAGTAATACCTGGCTTTTGACGAGGAACGGTGACGGTGGTGGCGTTCTCTCCTACATTCCTCATAACCCGTGCGGCCACTGGATGTATCCCTGGAACGGCGTGAACGGCGACGAGAATCGTGGGAACAACTTCTAGAACGATAGCTCTGGAGTATGGCTCCTAGCTGGGGCCCGGCTAGTAGTCTTGTCTGTAGCCTTGACTTTCTTGACCGGTGATCTAGATGGAGACCGAGATCTGTCGGATAATGAGCAGGACCCGGCTCTGGAAGACTGTACCCGGTCATCAGACGAAAAGTCGGGGCTCCGGTAACGACCATGGGACTGTCTCCGGTGAAGAACTTGAACTGGGGTGGTGTAGATCCTCTCCCTCACCGGGGTCAGAGTCCCGGTAATGAGTACATTCCCGAGTCCCATTCGAGTCGTCATAATATTCTGAGTGATGACTGGGACCCGGGTCCGGGCTTCCGTACTTTTGCTCTCCCAAGAAGCGTGCTCCCACTGTTTCTTGGGTGTTCTCCTCCGGACTTTTCGCTGACTGCTTAACCTTTATGCCAATTGAACTTGACTTTAAGTTCTTGGAGGCCGAGTCCCGCTCCGGGGTCCGGGTCCTGACTTTAGTCCCATCTTACAGGTGAGGTCCCGCTCTGAAGTCCGGGCTCGGGTCTTCCCCAGAAACTTGAGGGATTTCCTTTCCCTCTCTTCTGTATGAAGATCAGGATCTGGAATGGTATGGCGAAGGACTTCTACTTCTAAAAGAAGCTGGATTGTAATAAGCGGGATCCCGATGAGGTGCAGTATCCCGGTCTTTAGGTTGGTCCCGGGCCCAATTCGAGTCTCCATAATATTCTGGTTGGAGATTGAGGCCCGGGTCCTCTCGTCGACTGGTGGAGTCTCCCAAGATGAAAGCTGGCTTGTTTCCCCGTCATCAGGGATTTTTCGTCCGGATTTATAGCCGACTGTATCACTTTCCCACTTGGCGGAATCCGAGGGCTGGCGCTGGCTTGATTGCAGTCTCGGGTCGGGAGTCCGTGTTCAGACTGCGATCGGCGAGTAGGGCTTGTGCGGCTGAATTCTCTTGATACCGGGGTGAACCAGGCATTAAAACAAGACAAATGCGAGTCTTTATTGGGCCAAAAATGATGGAAAGATTCACATCGTTTAGTGCGCTTAGCAAAAGGGGTGACTACATAGACAATCGTAGTCTAGATAGATAACTTCAGTACAAATAACCCCAGGATATGTCTAAAATATCTAGGACTTACTGGTAAACAGAGACTCTCTTCTAAAACAGGTCTTGCTTCCAAGACTGCAATAGGAACAAGAGCCCAAGGGGCTTCAATATACGCCCGTATATCTGGAATTACATTGGTTCAAATTTCAAGGTTGTTTTACTCTTTCCCCCATATAAGCGGGTTTTGACGGCTTGTGTCGATCCCGATGTAAGCGTGTTTTGACGGATGTTCGCCTAACCCATGAAGACGGATTTTGACGTGTCATTGAGTTCTCATGTGATGGATTACTTTTGCAATTTTTTGTGTTTACTTTGAGTAAAACCTAATTAAAACTATACATTTTCAGAAAGCCAAAATTTAAATAAATTTGACTATATAGACTGTTGGCATGTTTTGTAGTAAGGGTAAAATGAAATCGGGAGAGGAACAGAAATAATCGATGAAAAATGCGCGATTAGACACCAAATGTGTTTGGTGTGCTCCAAGAGAAACGTTTGAAAAATAGTAAAACCTGCTTCCAACTTCCTGAATATTTCACGTAACGCGAGCATAAACTACCAAAGTATCTAACCTTGATGACTAACTCGTCAAATCTGCCCATCTGAGTTTATTATAAACATTTCCCGGGACCTGTTGATCTCCTGTTTTAAAATTTATCCGCGCTGTGTTTCGTCGACCCGTGGCCATGGCGACCATGCGCAAATAAACCGACTGCTCCAATTACGCCGGGCCTCTGAAAAGGTCGCTCAACCTTGGGCCAATCAGTGATGCTGTTTTACTTCACCTTGTTACCAGCCTTCATTCTCCTTTAAAGAAGTACATGGGACTTTTCCAGTTATAGCTCGTTCTATACCTGCCGTCTCATGATGTAACTGCGAAATCCCGAATGTACGGGAAATAAGCTTTACAATGGTATACGATAACATAGGAATTGCAGCGGAACAACAACAACAGAACGCTGCAAAACGTAGCTAAAATGCGACAATTTCTTCGCTCTTTTTCGTGATTTCCAACAGACGGAAAGCAGACACAACACATTTTCTCGCAAGATTACTTATTTTTTGATTAAACGTTGCTGATACTGATATAAAACGTGAACAAATTACGTAGAATGGGTCTGTGGGAGACCATTGGTACATGTAAATATTTTTCCACATGACATGAGACATAAAAACGGGATATTTTACATCGCTGGAAACGTATGAAAATTGAAATCAGTCCATGGGTTAAAGACCTACGCCATTATAAATCTGTTATGGGTCTGAGAGAGAAAATTCCCCACAAGTCTATGAGGGAAAGAGTTAATAGCCTTGATTCCAATTGATCTAGCAATCCAGAGAAAGGTCTACAATTTTTTGCTTATGAGAATGTAACACATATCACATCTTATATTGAATGATAAACTAAAATGAGCTTAACTCTTGGTAACT
>JAVTVY010034552.1:0-14565 GCA_036873755.1 Hanleya hanleyi
TATGGACTACGTATAAGGCAATCTGTTTAATTTATCCAGTGCCTCAGAAACTAAATTTTTAATCCTAATATTGAAGCACTTCTAATCCGGGTTTTGCGCTATTCCTAATGCCGGTTTCGGCCGCAAGGTGGCGCTATCGCTCACTGCACTCCGGTCTGTTCCGGTTTAGCTGTCTGCTAATGTAAACATGTGCAGGAGGGAAGGCGGGTATTATATTTCGCCTCGTTTCGTCAGATTTTCTCACTAATGGAGACGCTAGAG
Organism: Hanleya hanleyi; assembly: GCA_036873755.1. Classification (NCBI taxonomy): domain Eukaryota; kingdom Metazoa; phylum Mollusca; class Polyplacophora; order Lepidopleurida; family Hanleyidae; genus Hanleya; species Hanleya hanleyi. The sequence goes on from JAVTVY010034552.1 coordinate 262, forward strand.
AAACAATATCATTTCGAGAGGGTACATCGATTAGGAGGCCCGAGATATGGTCCACAAGCTAGATCGAGGCCCATAGTAGCTGCATTTACGTATTTTAAGGATCGTGAGGAAGTTCGAGGAGCGGCACCACAGTTAAGAGGAACAACATATGGCGTGTCCGAGCAATTCCCCCCTGAGGTTGTAGAAACAAGGAAAAAACTGCGACCATTGTTTCTCGAAGCAAGACGTCTAAACAAACCAGCTCGACTTGTCAGGGATAAACTCTACATCGAAAATCAACGTGTTGTGCCAGTTCCATCTGTCACTGGTACTAGTTCGGGCAGGGAGAGATCCAGTGCGGAACCCATGGATACTCAGCATAGAAATCAGTAGGGAGGTCAAAGGGAGACAACCCCGCCACATTCCCAAGGTAATATTAGTGATGGGAGCAATAACAATGTAATTAGAGAGAATGAAGGGAGAACTGTTGAAGGGGTTATACCTGATGCAAATGTAAATAGTTCCAATTTAAAGTTCCTTTGTTTAAATGTCTGTGGTTTAAAGCAGAAAGTTATATTACCAGAGTTTTTGGATACTGTGAAAAACTATAACGTGGTTGCATTTACAGAATCGAAGCTGGACGATATGGACCATATTGAAATTTACGGATTTACTAAACCATTTATGAATAATCGGAAATGTTTACGTACAGGAAAGTCAGCGGGCATTGCAGTGTTTGTTAAAAATGAAATAGCTGAGTATGTTACGGAAATTCAGACTGAATGTGATTATTGGTTTAAATAGTATTTATTTCACCATGAGATGAGATGGGGAGCGCATTAAGATTACTTATTATTGCGTCTCCCCTGTACAAAATATATATAACATCAGTCAAGTTACAAATAAAACAAATATAACAAATAATGGCGAGAAAGCTGAATACATGTGACCAAATCCACGATAAATTTACATTTTCGGTGTGAGAAGCTCGAGTGCCATCGTGCTACGAGATATAATGAAGAACTACACGAAGAAAACCGGGTCGGCGTATTCGACTGATGAAACGGAATTCGACTGATGAAAACGAAAACTCGGTCGGTTATTTATTGATAGCTCGCTTGATACTGGTTCGATTCTGACAATCTAAACTTTCCGGAGTAGCTGAAGAGATTCTCTTTTCAAATATATATAGTTTGATGACAAAAGTTTTTTAATTTTTGAGATAGTGGGCAACTGAAATTTTCGTGTCGACTTCGCTGAAATTTTTTCTGGACCGACCGACATGTGGTTTTTCTTGTCCGGAAAATTATTCCGTGGACTGACTGAAATACTTTTAGGTTTCCGGAACGCTCTACTTTCTTACGAATAAAATGATATAAAATATATGCATGTACCTTCTACCGTTTTCCCTAAAAGGGTTCGCTGAAAAAAACCGATTGAAAATCACAACATTTTCAGCTGAATCTACCGTAAAACGGATTAATGAAGCGAGATAAAAACTCGGATTTGGAGACGGAATTCAGAAGATTCCGAAAATGCGGAATAAGGATCGCGGGTAAGTTTATGGAAAGATTGGTTACGTCGGTAGGTCATAAGTGTCGAATTAAATTTAAAAAGCATAGTTTGAACAATAAATATCCTAGTTTTCAAATAAATGAATGTTTGTCATGTAATAACTTAATGTAAATTAATTTCTATGGTATAAATATATTTTTTAATTGATCATTAATTTTAAATATGTATATTTTGATGCATGCACCTTCTTGTACCTGAAAAATGACCAGGAATATACATATTTTGTTTTCAGTAATTATTATAATTTATATGAACTAAAATGAATTTTATCATTGTGAGTTTTGTTCACTTACTGATTTTTTGACATCTCACAGCCGAGATTGGTGAACTGTCAATTAAGTTTTAATACCATGCAATTAATCCCCAACCGCTAATCCGTTACAACACTTGCCGAGAGTGACGATCGTTAAAAGATTATGTGAGCAGAATAGGTAATCAGATTATATTAACCATTCCAATAGTGAGCAGTTTTTCGACTTTTCTGTATATAAGGGCAGCATATCTTCAATTTCTTCAGACATTTGAATTTCAATAATTCATCAGTCATAGCTGCATTTTCTTCAGACATTTGAATTTCATCATGGTTGTCAAGACTCTCATCGCCGGTCATTCCCAGACCAAGTACTTTGATCAATACCTTACGGATCCTTCTATTGACATTGTATCCTTTTCTGGATACAAGATAGAGGAGATGTGGAGTGAGATCCGTCTTGTCGTCTGTTCCTACGACATTATTGTGCTCCACGTCGGTGCCAATAATCTGTCCAGGGACACGGCAAAGACAGTCCTACAGAAGTTCCAAGCCTTAGCTGAGATTATCTGGGACGACAACCCCTCGGCCAACATCGTATTTTCGTCCATCCTGCCCAGAGGGAACAACCGATTCCAGCCTGGATTTCGCCGAGTGGGTTTCCTTCACAGAATCAACACCACGGCACAAGCGGTCAACAGAAGGATGAGAGACATAGCTTTACACCACCCCAAGCTATTCTACCTGAGCCATTCCTCCTTCGCCAGGAACGGGAAAATCGAGAGACGTCTCCTTAGCCGTGATGGGCTACACCTCAGCCCACTTGGGACAGGTCGGGTTGTGGAGGGGATTCTCAAAACTATTACCGAGATCTGCGACATGATACCGACCACCCACCCAGTGCCCTCGTCCTCTACCGATTATAGAGATGCTCTTCTCTTTCCGATGCCGACCGACCAGCCCGTCCCCTCGCCCTGTACCGAATATAGAGATGCTCTGCTCTTTCAGATGCCAACCGCACAGTAGAAGGTAATGATGGTAAGAAGTACGCGGTCACAGTTTTTCCCAAACAGTGTTGTCAATGTCCTTCTGAAAGTAACTGTTATCATATTTTAGCTGCTAGAATGTTGATAGGTGATCCTTGTCTAGAATTTCAGAATAGAACTGTTAGCTTAAGGGCAATTACTCGTAATAGTAGGAAACGTGTCGATAAGAAATCGGGTCGGAAACGACCGCGTCCCCAGGATTATGAGGTGGAAGTGACTCCGGCTCCGGATTCAGTTATTTCGGCAGACATAGGCAGTATGGCTAAAAAGATCAAAGTTGAAAAGGACATAGTTTCTGAGGTAATGGTAGATTCTAGTGTAGATGTTAAGGGCTTAGCTTATGAGGCAAACGTTTTTGACGTGAATGTTATTTCAGATGAGGAAGAGGAATTTGTTGACGATCAGGTTTGGGTTAGGGGTTTGAAAGTGAGACATAAGGGAATCATTGAAAACAATGAGTGGTTATGTTCCGATATTATGTCCGATGTTCAGTCACTTTTGAAAAAGCAGTTCCCGTTTGTTCAGGGTTTAGAAGAAACTGGTAAGGCTCCGATGTTTCAAAAGGATGAAGGTCGATGGGTTAATAGTTCTCCGTTCTCTTATGTAGATGGGCCGGCTGGTCAGATTCACCATACTGGTAGGGATCATTGGGTAGCCTGTCTGAAAGATAAGAACAATCAGGTATATTTATTAGACAGTTTGAAATCAGGGAATCCGTTGACAACTTCCCTTGAGATTCAACTTTCTGCAGCTCATGGGAAGAGTGGCGAAAAAATTACTGTTTCAGTCCCAAGTGTTCAGCAACAAGACAATGGATCGGATTGTGGATTGTTTGCTATAGCTAACTTAGTTGAGTTCTGTTTTTACGGTTACCTTGGTAAGACTACTTTGACTTTCAATCCACATATTCTAAGAAAACATTTACTTCAGTGTTTAGAAGATGGGAAAATGACACCCTTCCCACGGACTAATGAGAGTGGAAAGATAGTTAGAATTAGGTCGGTGAACAAAGTTATTAGTCGTTTTTGTTCGTGTGGTAAGCCTGATTGTTTTGAAGACATGGTGGGTTGTGATGGGAAAGATGGTAGGAAACGGTGTACTGTTTGGAAACATTTGTCTTGTGCTCAGCCAAATGACAATTCTACTGATTGGTTTTGTGACAGACATGTTCAGTAGACAAAGAAATTATTTCTTTTATGTTACTCCTTTGTTGTTCTTCAGGATTTCCGGAACAAAGGACCAATTAGTGTGTAAACAGTGTTCCAAAATCATTTTTGCTTGTCAAAATTGTTTTTACTTCATTTTATAAATTAAATTATATTTATATTATCCGTTAGTAAATTTATATTAATAACAAAACCAAGAACAAAAATTACTGAGAACAAAATATGTATATTCCTGGTCATTCTGCATTTCGATTATAAAAATATATATAAAATTAATGATCAATTCAAAATTAAATACTATTTCCATTTACATTAAGTTATTACATGACAAACATTCATTTATTGTTCAAACTATGCTTTTTAAATTTAATTCGACACTTATGACCTACCGACGTAACCAATCTTTCCATAAACTTACCCGCGATCCTTATTCCGCATTTTCGGAATCTTCTGAATTCCGTCTCCAAATCCGAGTTTTTAACTCGCTTCATTAATCCGTTTTACGGTAGATTCAGCTGAAAATGTTGTGATTTTCAATCGGTTTTTTTCAGCGAACCCTTTTAAGGAAAACGGTAGAAGGTACATGCATATATTTTATATCATTTTATTCGTAAGAAAGTAGAGCGTTCCGGAAACCTAAAAGTATTTCAGTCAGTCCACGGAATAATTTTCCGGACAAGAAAAACCACATGTCGGTCGGTCCAGAAAAAATTTCAGCGAAGTCGACACGAAAATTTCAGTTGCCCACTATCTCAAAAATTAAAAAACTTTTGTCATCAAACTATATATATTTGAAAAGAGAATCTCTTCAGCTACTCCGGAAAGTTTAGATTGTCAGAATCGAACCAGTATTAAGCGAGCTATCAATAAATAACCTACAGAGTTTTCGTTTTCATCAGTCGAATTCCGTTTCATCAGTCGATTATCTGATCCCAAGAAAACCCTGTCTGGACGCTGAAGGAACAACAGATGGGCAGATAAGACATATTTGTAGTTTGGAATCAGAAACGTTTGGTTTTTGTAATGTAGTCGCCAAGATACTTTTGAATGCGCACATTGGTAACCTCGTCTTTGTCTACATCGCCGAATAATAGTGTTTTTGGAATTGGAATTCTCTGCATATCATAAATACTCGCAAGGTTAGTTAGTAACAGGATACGCTGAGTGTGGAAAGTGGGACAGTACAGGAAATAATGATCAACGTTCTCGTTGGGATGGCCGCAGTTACATTGAGTAGTGTCGGACAGGAAATTGTCAAATAAGTGTCTTTTGAGATTGCTGCAACCATTACGAAGACGACACAGTAAAACATTCTCTTTTCGGGGACAGACATAATACCAGGGTGGTGGATTAGTTTTTAAAGACATAATTAATAACTTGTGTTTGAAAGCAGGAATAGATGGTAAATTCTGAACAGTTGCTGGGAGGGCATTCCAATCTCGAACAGTGGCTGGAAAGAAGGACCCCCTAAATAACTCCGTTCGACACTTGTAAGGTGTAAAATAATTTGCGTTACGCACATTATACGGATTGCGAGTATAGGTTGTCAAAGGAAGGTGATCGTACAGGTGACTGGGTGCCAGACCATTCACGATACGATAAAACATTGTGAGTCTATGAACTTTGCGCCTCCTCGACAGTGTTTCAAAACCGGCTTCTGTATATAAAGTTTCTAGGCTAACACTGGAAGTAATGCCAGTTATGGTTCTTAATGCCTCCTTTTGGATGTTTTCTAATCTGTTAATTAAATTTTGGTTGAGGTTGTCCCAAACAACATCACCATATTCTAAACTCGGTCGTATAAAACTCTTATACATTATCTCGAGACACTTCCTATTAAGAATATATTTCAGTCCTTTGAATACTGATAACTTTTTCTGTGCTGTGTTTATGACATTTTCAATATGAGTGTTCCAGTTATCCTTGTTGTTGAACGTCACTCCCAGATGCTTATGACTCAGTGACGGTTGAAGTGGCGAATTGTCAAAGGAGATGGGAAAATCAGATGGAGAATGCCTAAGTGAGACTAAAAGAGAGACTGTTTTTGCAGTGTTGAAATCAACAAGCCATGTTCTGGCCCACTGTGAGATAATGTCCATATCATGATTAATGGGTGTTAACTGAGACTGCAAGTTGTCAGAAATAACATAGAGACATGTATCGTCAGCAAACAACCGGATACTGTTTAAAATATTACCAGGTAAGTCATTTATGAATAACAGGAATAAGTGGGGACCAAGAACGGAGCCTTGAGGCACACCCGCATGAAGGCGAAGTATTGTAGATTCCTTGCCTTGTAATACGGCGCGCTGGCAACGATTGATTAAATAACTTTTAAACCATTCTAGTAAGCTACCAGAGACGCCAAACTGCTGCAATTTCAGAAGCAGGCCACGGTGCCAAACTCTGTCAAAGGCCTTCGATATATCAAAAAATAGAAAAAGGACCTCCTTTTGTTCATCTAGCGCCTTAACAATGTCAAAATAGATATCGAGAAGTTGTGTTACAGTGGAGTGGGATGGTAGAAAGCCCGACTGATTAGGTGTTATTTCGTGCCTAATGAAATTAAAAAGATACTTGAAAGCGACTCTCTCCATGACTTTGCTTAGACAACTCAGCAAAGATATTGGTCGGTAGTTGGAAGATAAATGGTGGTCGCCCTTTTTGAATAAAGGAGTTACGTTAGCAATTTTCCAATCGGATGGAAATTTGGATGTTTGTAGAGAATGATTAAAAAATCGAGCAAGTATTGGGGCGAGAATACACTTTGCCTCAAAGAGACATTTTGGACTGATTTTGTCTGGTCCGATTGCCTTTGTGGTGTCCAAATTCGAAAGCGTATCGAACACGTCAGCATTAGTTACGGTAAAACCATCAAGACAGTTATCGGTGTATAGAGACAGAGGGGGTAGCAGTGCATTAGACTCGTCAATATTTGTGATGTTCGTGAAATAAGTATTAAGGATTTCAGCCTTCTCGTTATTCTCATAGGCGAAAGAACCGTTTGTTCGTTTTAGAGGCGGAATATCGTTAAAATTAGAATTGCTGTCTTTGAGGAAGGATTTACTTAATTTCCACCAGTATTTTGAGCCAACCCGATCAGTCTCGATCTTTTCTGCCGTTTTGTCTTTGAATTCGTTTTTTGCGGAATGAACGAGGTGATTAACGTAGTTTCTCTGACGTTTGAAACATAGAATGTCATTTTCTGACTGAGTTTTCCTTGATTTCTTAAACATTTTATCACGGATTCTTATCTCGTGTTTAACTTTACTGGTAATCCATGGCTTATCGTTTGAGTGTATAGTTACATATTTATGGGGAATGGCTATTGAGGCTGCATTGTTAATATTAGAAGTAATACACTGGGACCATATATCCACATCATTTTCTTCCGTCAAATTGTCCCAGTTCGCATTGTTTAAGAATCTTCGAAATTCATCCCAATCAGCCTTATCGTAATTCCAAATTAAACGTCTGTAAGAACATCGCTTAGGAATACGTGATTTTAGTGTAACAAAAACTGGAGCATGGTCGCTACAAAATGGAACCAGGACCCCGCTGTCGGAGACGAGATTGAACATATTACATAAAATAGGATCGAGAAGAGAGTTGGAGACTGGGCGAGTTGCTTCACTTATCAGTTGGTTAAAGCCAAGAGAGTTTATCATATCGCGCAGGTGATACTTCGAATGATTAAACAGATCATCGTTCAGGTCGCCTAGAATTAAAATGTTTTTATCCGGGTTAGAATCGCGAACATATTCGATATTATCCGACAAAAGTTGCCATTTAACAATCGGTGTATTTGGAGGGCGATAGATAACGCATATTAATGATCGAGGGTTGTCACACAGTTCGAACCAAATCATTTCCAAGTCATTCGTTTCATACTCCGGTCTTCTAGAGGCGGCAATACCTTGAGAGATATACACGCAAACTCCTCCCCATGCATTTTGCCGATCATTACGATAAGGTTCTTGGAAACCTGGGAGTAATATTTTACTGGTAGAGATAAAGGAGGTGAGGTGACTCTCTGTAATGGCGATAATGTCGTATTTACTAAGGTTTGCTTCCACCAAGTTAATTTTGTCAGCGAGACCGCAAACATTGTTATGGACAATAGATAAGTGAGTGGCACAGTCTGGACCAGGATTTGTTTCAACATCGCCTGAAAGTATCAAAAGGGTTGTAACTAGAAGGAAATTAGTAACATTTGCATTCATGATGTATTGAGACGAGGTCACAAGATACTTGAAAAGATTTGCATGTGATTATTCCCTGTGGATAAAAATTTCCAAGAATTTGTGTGATTCAGACAGTGATATAATTGTAGCGACAGTTTATATACCACCTGTAGGCTCTATATATTTAAACGAAGAAAATTTATCCATTCTAGAAAACACTATTAATGAAATGTGCACAGACTCCTCAATTGTTTATATGATAGGCGATTTGAATTCAAGGACAGGAGAATTGGCTGATTTTGTTGACACGGATGAGTTTATTCTAAAATATTTTGACATCGATCATGCCACAAAAAGACTTCTCAATGCATCTGTTATATTAAGTGAATTAGGATTGCACACAAACCGAGTTAGCCAAGATAAGGGACGTATAAATACCAATGGAAAAAGGCTTATTGAAATCTGTAAGAGTAACATCATATTTATATTGAATGGGAGAGTTGGTGATGATGCTGGTAAGGGAAAGTGTACATGTAGGGATAATTCCATTATTGATTATGTAACAGCTAACCAAGAAGGACTTAAATATGTGTATGATTTTACCATCCATGACTTTGATCCAATATTATCTGACATACATTGCGCCTCAAGTTTCGAATCCACTTTTCAAAAGAGAGAAAATGTCTGTATATTTATTAATTCGGATAAACAGAGAGAGAATGAAATCAAATGGCAAGATCATTGCAAAGATGCTGTAATTGAATTTATAAATAGAGATTGTATTTCATCTGTGGAGGTTTATTTGTGTGAGACCTTTGCTAATGGAAATTTGGATCAAGAAATGATGGATGGAATATGTGATAAAATAGAAACTATATACAAAGCGAGTTTGAGTAAATGCATTACAAATAATCATGCTAAGAACACGAAAAACAGTAGAAATGATAGACGTAAGGACAAACCATTTTTTAATAAGGAATGTAGAATAGCAAGAAAAAAATACCATTTAGCTCGTAAAATATTTAACTGCACAAAAAGTAAAAAACATAAAGAAGATATGATAACACAAAGTAGAAAATATAAAAAGACTCTGAATTTACAGGTTAATAAGTACAAGAAGAGATTTCAAACTAAATTAAGAAACTTGAGAAAATCAGATCCAAAACAGTTCTGGAAAATTTTAAATCGAGATAATAATAAAGATTTTGGAAATATATCACTAGATGTTCTCTTGGATTTCTTTAAAGACCCCAACGCAGGTGGAAACGATGAATTGTCCGATGAAGGGGAAGATATACTCCCTGATATTAGTGAAAGTGAGCATGACGATATTCTGAATAGAGAAATATCTGAAAATGAAATAAAAGAGGCAATTAAATTATTACGAAATAACAAAGCCACTGGTTGCGATGATATACCAAATGAATTTATTAAATGTAGCGAAATTATATTATTATCATTTAATTGTACATTATCAACTGGAATAGTCCCAAATAAATGGTTACTAGGAATTATTCGGCCGATTTATAAAAACAAGGGAGATAAGCAAGACCCAAACAATTAACGTCCCATTACATTACTAAGCTGTATGGGAAAGCTGTTTACATCGATTTTAAATATCAGATTAAATGACTTTGTAGAATTTACAGGTATACTTAAGGAGAATCAGGCAGGATTTCGTAAAGGGTACTCGGCAGCTGATAATATTTTTGTTTTATATGCTCTTGGTGAGCTTTTGAAAGCAAGGAAAAAGAAACTTTTCTGCACTTTTGTTGATTTTACGAAAGCATTTGATAGTGTGTGGCGATGTGGCCTCTGGAAAAAATTGTTGCAATACAATATCCAAGGGAAAATATTTAATGTTATCTTTAATATGTATTCTAGTATTAAGTCATGCATATTATACAATAATGAAAAATCTGATTATTCCCCTTGTAATATTGGATTTAGACAAGGTGAAAATTTATCACCGATTCTGTTTTCTTTGTTTCTAAATGATCTTGAAGATTATCTTTTACAAAGCAATTGATCTGGTGTTAAACTTAGTGAATTCAACGATGACCTGTACTCCTATGTTAAAATATTAGTTCTTCTATATGCTGATGACACGGTTATAGTTGCATGTAATGAAAGAGATCTGCAGAATAGTATGAATATCTTCAAGGAATATTGTGATAACTGGAAGTTGAAAATTAATTCAGGCAAGACCAAAATTGTTATACTAGGAACAAGGTTAACAGGAAAATTTAAGTTTTATATGGGTACTGAAAACATTGAAATCATCGACCATTATAAATATCTAGGATTTACATTTACACAATCGAGAAGTCTTACGAACTCGATGAAATCAGCTATCGACAATGCTAGACGAGTTTTATTTCTACTCTATTGCAAAATCAGAAAGTTTTCCATTCCAATTGATCTTCAACTTCTTTTATTTGATAAAATGATAGTACCAATTTTATTGTATGGATGTGAGATCTGGGGTGTAATGAACACCAAGTTAGTTGAGAAATTTCATCTTAATTTTTTGAGAAAGGCATTGTGTGTTAAGAGCAGTACACCACTGTATATGGTCTATGGTGAGCTTAGACGATACCCCATGAGTATTTTGATTTAAAAAACGCGTAATTGGGTTATGGGGTAGAATAATTTTAGGCAATGAAAAACCAAAATTACCATGCATTCTTTACAGATTAATGTTATCAGATGTAGAAAATGATATATATCAACATAAATGGATAATTTTTGTCAAATCTGTTTTTGAAGAAATCGGTATGAATTATATTTGGTTAGATCAGAATCCGAAAAATTTACAATCAATAAAAATGAAGTCAGAAACAAACCTACGTGAGCAGTACTTACAATTTTGGCTAGCAAACTCCTCTAATTCCTCAAAAGGTATTTATTATTCAAAATTTAAAGAAACTGTGAGTCTAGAAAATTATGTTACAATTTTGGAGCCTAAACTCAGAATTGCATATACTAAATTCAGAACGGCTAACCATAAATTGCCTGTAGAAATTGGCCTTTGGAATAATATTCAAAAACAATACCGCCTATGTGAATTCTGTGACAATTATGTTGGTGATGAGTATCATTATCTACTTGTATGTCAACACTTTTCTGATAACCGTGGAAAATACCTGAACAAATATTATTATACTTACCCAAATATTGAAAAGTTTATAGATTTGTGTAAAACTACGTTTGTACCTAAATTAGTTAAAATAGCAAAGTTCATTAGAATAATCATGAATACTTTTACATAACTTTTCATGTGCATTCTGGACAAAGGGGAGTCACTCTAGTTGTCCCCCCTGCTTGTTGAAATACATTATAGTACTGTGAAAGGAGCACATATATGCATGCATAATATTTCGTCTCCTGTGAAAACTTGTTTACATTTTGTTAAAAAATTGATTGATTGAAATTGTAGTTTAAGGGCCGCTTCCCATTCGGATTTCGCGGCCCATCAACTCAATGTTTTATTCGATTCTCGCGGTACATTACGTTGTTTATTGAATATCTTTTCCAGCGCTAAATATATAAATAAATAAATATATAAATAAATAGATAAATAATAAATAACAATGAGAGATTAGTAAGATATAAATAGAAGTAAATAAGAATCGCTATATGTACAAGTTCGTAAGTCTCTTTCTGTTTTTTTTGTTTTTGTTTTTTGTTTTTTTTGTTAAGTTATACTGGTAATTGTGAGTTCACTGTAATCGCGTGTATGATTCCTTTGTCTTGGTACCCCATAGTACGCACAAAGCCGTCCAGAAAAAAACTGGGAGAACCAGGGCGTCTTCAGGATTCTTAGAGCCGACTTCCCGACTGACGCCCTCGGGAACAGGGGTGGAGTGTGTATTGGAGTGTGTATTGCTTGGAGTGTGTATTGGGGTACAGAACGGCAGGTCTACGTTCTATATTGCGTGAAAGTCAAAGGATCATATTCTGTGTTGAGGCGTCAGTTGGGTAACATCAAATGGGGTAGCGTGTCCGGAGTGGTCTAGGGTCGAGTATTCTGATTCTGGGTGTTCTTGCTATGCGGCGTTGTCACTCAAGGCGCGGGTAGTATTCTTGTAATCGTCATTCGTCTTCTGTTTTAGGTCTTGTCCAACTCGTCTGTGGTCTTCGGTGTGCCTGTATCATATGAAATAGAAGGCTTGTAGTCATTCTTGTTTTCTATTGTTTTTCGATGCAATAATTTGATATATCTTCCTCCCAACAACAGGCACCCCCAGACCGTCGGTCACATAATATGAATAGCAATATATAATTGGGTAAATAGATGGACAAATGGATAAATAAATAAACATTTCGATGGATTCAGTACTTGGTGAATACACAAATAAACAGCTCTGTATTATTTCTGAATGCATTATCGTTTGATGGCCATAAAAAATTTGTAGGACAATGAGATAGACGGCCCTCAGTATCAAGGTAACTCCGCCATCACCATTTCCTATATTTTATGCCGAATAATGCTCGCTATATGCGATTTGGCCGTGCTATTGTTGTCGTGAATTCAATTAGATTTGGCCATCGTTTGTTTTGTAGGACAGTGGAACAGACGGCCCTCAGTATCAAGGTAACTCCGCTGTTGCCATGCCTATTTTATTTCTAAATGAGTCTGTGACATTTTGGCCGGATGTTATGTATGGATAGTTATTATGGCCATAATGTTTTGTATGGCTATGGTGCACACGACCCTCAGTATCAAGGTAACTCCGCTGCAACCATACCATTTGTTTAAGTCAGAAGAATGATTTGGCCTCTATCAAATCGTGTGATAGTACTTGGTGTACTAGTGATTGATTATGTGGAGAAAAAAAAAATGTTGACTGCGCATGCACGGCGGTAGTATTATATACTGGAATAATAACCAGCAGCTTTGATACAATTTATTAAGGACTTCAATACCTGATTTCTAATGGGGGGCTTAGGGTTTAATATCGCTGGTAATGTTAAGGGAGTGTTGGATTTTTTTAATTCGTTTCTAAGTGCCTCACGTTGTCGGTTTTGGATTGGGCATTCAAGCAGGACATGTTCTATTGTTTCTTCTACATTGTTGCATGCGGTACAGAGTGGCGAGGTGTTTTTCAGAAGCATGGACAGATGTGATTTAAGTCCGGTTTTGCCTAGTCTTAATCTGGTGATAATGCGGTCGTCACGTTTGCTGTCTAGCTGGAATCGACAACTCCGTCTTTTCCCCTTATCTAGAATACTATGTAGCCATCTACCTCGGTTTTCTTCGTCCCATTCTTTTTCCCATTTACTATCTATTCTGGTTCTAATGATGGAATTCAGTTCTTTGGTTCCTAGTCCTATATGCACGTCAGGTGCAGTTTTGGTGAGGCTATCTTTGGCTGTCCTATCGGCGGCTTCATTTCCCCTAACATCCACGTGGGCGGGAATCCAAGCTAAAATGGCGTCAATGTCATTGTCTCTTATTTGTGTACATAGAATTTCTATTTCGTGTATGAGGTCAGGTCTGCTGTCGGATTTGGAGTTCTCTATAGATACCAGTCCGCTTAAGGAATCACTAAGAATAACGGTGGAAACCGGTTTGTTCTGGAGAACCCATTCGAGGGCCTTGATTATGGCGACTAATTCAATGGTGTATGCAGACATATTGTCTGGTAGTGTGAAACCTTCGTGAATGTCAAGTTCTGGAATAACGAATGCAGAACCTGTATTGTGACTTGTGTTTTTGGAGCCGTCTGTATATATTTTCAAGCGATTTTTCCAATGTGTGTCAATATATTCGAGGGCAGTGACCCTATATGCTCTGGGTTGTCCTGTTTGGTGATGTGGCTATGTATATTCGCGTCCACGTGTGGTGTGATTAGTTGCCATGGTGGTCTATTGACCTTGTCAGTGTCAGAGATACAAGAGATTGGAATGTCGTGTTCTTCGAATAATCGTTCTATCGTGTAACCGAGTGGTGCAGAGTCTTTTTCCCATTTTGTTTTTAGGAATTCGTATTCGGTTTTTGGGCCAAAAAATTTGTGGCATGGGTGGTTTTCGCCCTTGGCTATTGTTTTCCCTGCATATTTCATTGACAGCTCTTCTCGTCTTAAATGTAAGGGTTTTTC
>JAVTVY010034553.1:0-13786 GCA_036873755.1 Hanleya hanleyi
GACTCGCTGCTGTCGGGGTAGGCGCCGTTTAATCAGGAAGTGCTCATCGCTCCAGTTGGGCAAGTAACTTTGCTCAAATTGACCTTTGACTTTACTGATCCGTACAGGGTCCCCGACCTTATACACCGCCTTCGTCGTTCGCTGCGATTGCCTGGGGTACAAGACATGCCGGACGTGGGCTTCATTGCGTTGGGTCACGGTAATGGGGGCTCTCTCTATACTCCGGTGATAGGCTCGATTGTAACCACTCACAAGTTTCGGGAGAACATCGATGTACCGCCTTATATTCTTATAGGTGAAATATTTATACATGCGGCCTTTGAATGTCCTGTTGAACCTTCCCACCACGGAAGCCTTGGTCTCGTTGTACGTATGGAAGAAAAACACCTTCTGGGCTTTCAGAAACTGTTGGAACGGTCTGTTGAGGAATTCCGTGCCTTCGTCGGTTTGCAAATACAAGGGTTTGCGCCCGGTCTTGAAGATGTCTTTGAACGCCGCTATGAGATTCGCCCCCGTTTTCGTCCGGATGGATACCACCCACGCATACTTCGATAGGATAACGATGCACGTCAAGATATACCGATTCCCATCGTTGTGTTTGGCAAGGCGCTCATATCGACCAAATCCGCTTGCCACTGGGCATCTATTCCTCCCACGATGACCCGGTTCCGTAGAAAATAGCGACGGACAGATCGATGTAAGGTATAGGTGTCTTGTTTTCTTAACCAATCTCGGACTTGGGCACGTTGTATCCCTGGGGGTTGGCCGCTCGATAGAGAGCCGACAATGCACTATAGGCCGCCGGACTGTCGGGACTGTAGTATAAGTTATCCAACACCTTCTCCCAGCGCTCCATGGTGACAAATGGTGATTGGCTCTATCGTTCATTTATAACGGGTATATCTTGGGCCGGAGTTTCTTCCTGATTTTCTTCGTTGGCTTCTGCCAGCACATTGTCCATGGTAAATGACCAATCCAACTCGTCTGATGACCGCTTGATAAGGACTTGATCCACATCTACCACGGCATCTTCCAATGCAGACCATAGATCAGGCTGAAGGGTAAAATGCACTGTACCCCCATCTAGCCGAGCCAATTGAGCAAAGAAGGGGCCGCGTCGGATGTACACATCGTGACACAAGTGAATGAGGTCGCCGTCCAGTTCACCAGACAACACCCGTTTGAATTTGGTCCGGCCCTCTCGGGACAGACGAATGTGAGCCGGGCACGGTTGTGTAATGTCCGCATCACAGATGTCCCCCACCTCCTGCATGATATCGACCTTATCCGCATAAACGTGCAGGAAGACCTCGGGGGTTAAGCTGAGATACGCCCGTAATGGTACAAGATTTGACTGTCTCTCGTATTTATAGGAAGAACCCCCTGAGATCAAAGGATCGGTTGGTCATGTCACTGGGCTGTCTGGGTTGTCTAGACGGATGATCAATGGCATCATCGTCTGCCTCCGCTTCATTGCTAGGTTTGGTAATTTGTTCATTGGGTTCTGCCGCCGCTTCACTCAGGGCACGAGCCCACTCCAACTGAACAGCTGACCGCTCGTCCGGTGTAAACAGCTGGTCCACAATAGGCACCACTTTCTCGAAGGCTGTCCACAGATCGGGGTCTAGGGTGAAGCCTCGCGTAGGGTCTTGGTAACGGCCCAGGCGTGGGAAGAAGAGTCCACGGTATACGTAGATAGCATTGTCTATGTGGATGAGGTTTCCGTCAAGCTCACCGCTCAACACCCGTTTAAATTTGGTCCAGCCGTCACGGTGTAGCGTAACCGTATTCGATACGGTCTCAGCGCGCGACCAGCAAACATCTCCACGGTCTTCCACGAGGGTGACTTTATCTTCATAGACGTGTAACCCCATCCGGGGTGTAAGGGGAAGGATGGCTCGTAGGACAGGTGACATGGTTGACCCAATGACGAACGGTGAATGACACACACTCTGACTGTCTTTCGTATTTATGGTGAGGTCCCACTGTCAATGCCACAGCGCCAGGGTCAATAGGGCAAAGACTATAGTGAGGCCAACCCGCCGTCGCTGGTTCCGGCGTGAGCGCTCGTGGTCCATAGCCCGAGCATCAAGGATGGCTGTCATAGTCCAGTAGTGGTGAGTGATGGCACACCTCTCCATCGAGTGCACTCTGTCGAGGACCGCTTCTGTGAACTCTTTCAGGATCTGGCGTCGGCCCTCGTTGTCGTCGCCATCTGCAAACATGGACCGGACCACTGCTCGGTAACCCGTGAGTGAATTAACCACGGTGGCATGCTGTAAAATGCGAGTCGCATAGGGCTGGATCTCCGTTATGGCTCTGCAACCGTAGAAATGAAGGTGTCGGATCCAGAGGGACGTGTTTTATAGACCATGTCACACACGCGCGCCTAGATGTAGCTCTACGGGTGTAGTCCGTAATACGTACTATTCTGATTGGTTATGTGGCTCCTATAGAGATAGTACCTTATCGACAATGGTGACTACTTGTTCCAAAGCCGTCCATAGATCGGGGTCCAGGGTAAAACCACCGTCGTTCAGACAGAGGAGTCGAGCGAAAAAGGGACCGCAGAAAATGTAGACGTCGTCACACAGGTGAATGCTATCGCCGTGCAGGTCACCCAACAACACCCGTTTCAAGGTAGTCCATCCTTCCGGTGACAAAGAGACGTGCGCTTTGGGTTCAGGCGTACACCAACACCTTAGTCCGCTATCGATGAGGTCCACTCGTTTGGGGTACAACAATAGGGTGCAGCCAGGTGTAAGCCTCCGGGTAGCCACAGTCCCTTCTTTCACCTCGGGGTGTAGTAAGTCATCCACCTCGGAGAGTACATCTTTCAGTGCCATCCATAAGGGTGGACGGAGTGTGATATAGGTATCTCCACTCTGTTCCAACCGGGGAAAAAGGGAATCCTCTCCAGCAGTGCGTATGTGCACACCGACTTCCACGTGCATGAAATCCCTTTCGGGCTCTTTTCCCTGTAACAATCGTGTCAATAGAGTCCAGCCTGATAGCGATAACAAAATCTTCACCTTCTGCGGTGCGTCTTGGACCAGCTCCAGGTGATCGTCATTGACGATGAGGTAGACGTCGGACGTCAGTTGGAATAACGCAAGCTCTGTTCCGCTCGCTGCCATGGTGGAGAATGAAAAGCGAACGGTTAGAGAGGTGGCTTTATAGTGTACCTGTTGGGTAGAGTTTTATACACCGTGTGAGTCATGGGCACTTCTTATACTCGCTTGCGCCATAAGGTCAATAAGGTTTGAAATGCGCTTTTTTCTACTACGCCCTGTGACGGCCCTTCGTGAAAGTCCGTGATTGTTCGGCAGTGTAATGTTATTTTGTATAGGATTTCATTTAACATGAGATTTCACTAGTCAAAGCTTAAGCACAAAATGAGGATAGGCCAATGAATGCAGCAATGCCCTAAATATTCCCACTTTTATACACCTACATAGAAGTACCCGGATGTAGGCGCGGGCGTAGGCGAAAGCATCCTAGTACCCGGATGTAGGCTCAGCCGTGAGCGAAATTCTAGTACCCGTCCATTGGTTCTTTTATCGATCGCTCATTGGCTCTTTTTCTCGACTGCTGATTGGTCCAAATGGAACTGCCCATCCTTCCCAGGTTAATTTACAATCCCCTTTTTTGGGTTCAAGCTCTGTATATCGATGCCGCAACATTGTTGCCGAACCTTGCATCGGGAAAAAATCCTAATTTTACATGCACCCACCCCATTGACTTGATAGGCAGGCCCCGATAAGCCCGGGCACCGATATTAGCCCTTTTGCCTAGGGTTGATAAGAATTTTCCCCTATTTTAGGGGTAAAGTCCGTGTTCCGCTTTTTATATTTTCGGGGAAAAATCCTAATTTCACATGCACCCACCCATTGACTTGATAGGCAGGTCCCAATAAGCCCGGGGACGGATATTAGCCCTTTTGGCTAGGGTTGATAGGTGTTTTCCCCTATTTTAGGGGTAAAGTCCGTGTTCCGCTTTTTATAGTTTCGGGAAAAAATCCTAATTTTACATACACCCACCCATGACTGGATGCCCCTTCACGAATGCTTCACTTTGATACCTCACTTGACCCAATCGGATCATGCAGCGTATTTGAAGTCTGGGGACTACTTTTTCTCCGCGGAAGCTTTTTCCCGCGACCGCATCACCGCCAGACCGCATCACCGCGGATGAATACATTCCCTGCAACAATTGGAACTCTCCTGTGTTGGAGGTAGCTTTTTGGTCTCTTGGGGAGATGACGGGGAGTCCCCTATACCTTTAACCGGGTGGCGGCGCCCCCTGGTGGATGCAAGAGTTATCTCTCCCGGCAAAACCTGAGCTTAAATGCCCTTTCCCTACTACTACTTGCTACGTCTAAGGGGAACATTGCAACTCTTCTGTGTTCGAAGGTAGTTTTAGTGAAACGTCGGTGAACTTTTTCCAAAAATTTCACCGTTTGGCTCCGAGACCCTTCCCATCGTGTTCTAAATGACAAGACGAGAAAAACAAGACCCCACAACCCATACCACAATGAACGTGTGTGAATTCCCCGGGTTGGACCTATCCCTCCCGTAGCCAGTATGGAGCTATATGGTACTTTTCCAAAAATTTCACCGTTTCGCTCCGGGACCCTTCTCATCGTGTTCTAAATGACGAGACGTGAAAAACAAGACCAAACAACCCATATCACAATGAACGTGTGTGAATTTCCCAGGATGGACCTATCCCTTCCATAGCCAGCCTATATGCCTATACACAGACCTCGGTGAACTTTTTCCAAAAATTTCACCGTTTCGCTCCGGGACCCTTCCCATCGTGTTCTAAATGACGAGACGAGAAAAACAAGACCCCACAACCCATATCACAATGAACGTGTGTGAATTTCCCAGGTTGAACCTATATCCCCATAGCCAGTATGGAGCTATATGGGCTATATGGTACTTTTTCAAAAATTTCACCGTTTCGCTCCGGGACCCTTCCCATCGTGTTCTAAATGACGAGACGTGAAAAACAAGACCAAACAACCCATATCACAATGAACGTGTGTGTGAATTTCCCAGGTTGGACCTATACCCCTCACAGCCAGCCAGCCTATAGGCCTATATACAGACCTTGGTGACTTTTTCCAAAAATTTCACCGCTTCGCTCCGGGACCCCTCCCATCGTGTTTTTCTTGGTGAGACGAGAAAAACGAGACCCCACAACCCATAGTAAAGCCCACGAAAAAAAAATGATCATCCCCATACCCCATACAGGCATTTTCCCTTATATTGTATAATACAGACCCCTATTGTAGGGGTAAATTCCGTATTCCGCTTTTTATAGTTTCGGGAAACAATCCTAATTTTACATGGACCCACCCCATTGACTGGATAGACAGGCCCTGATAAGCCCGGGGACCGATATTAGCCCTTTTGGCTAGGGTTGATAGGGGGTTTCCCCTATTTTAGGGGTAAAGTCCGTATTCCGCTTTTTATAGTTTCGGGAAAAAATCCTAATTTTACATGCACCCACCCCATTGACTGGATAGGCAGGCCCCGATAAGCCCGGGGACCGATATTAGCCCTTTTGGCTAGGGTTGATAGGTGTTTTCCCCTATTTTAGGGGTAAAGTCCGTGTTCCGCTTTTTATAGTTTCGGGAACAAATCCTAATTTTACATGCACCCACCCATGACTGGATGCCCTTCACGAATGCTTCACTTTGATACCTCACTCGACCCAATCGGACCATGCAGCGTATTTGAAGTCTGGGGACTACTTTTTCTCCGCGGAGGCAGACCGTATCACCACCAGACCGCATCACCGCGGATGAATACATGCCCAGGGGCCCCTTGCCGGAACTATAGTCACCCAGAGTTACCTTCCCCTAGATTGGAACTCTTCTGTGCTGGAGGTAGTTTTTGGCCTCTTGAGCTGGTGGCGCCCCCTCCACGTGACCTCCACAAAACAGAGTTATCTCCCTGGAAAACCTAACTCGTCCCGTCTTCTCCCTACTACTTAGGTATTGGCAGAGCTTACTCGATTATATTCTGATATGTACGGAGCCGTAAAAGGGACATGGAAATTTTTTTTTAGCCCCTATTAAGTCGTTATAACGACTTATTATGTCGTTATAACGACTTAAGGGAGTAGAGGACGTTCATTTCTAGAGGTTGAATTTTTTTTTAAATTTCAGGATTTTTTCATCAGGTTAGGAGAAGATGATCCATGGAAAAAAAATAGGGGGTCACCATACTCGTTAAAAAAATATGGTAGCCAAAAGCATGTATACCACTTAAAAGAATGTGGATTTTTTCTTCTTTGATGCTCAATAAATCAAACTTCCCAAGGTCAAATTTTTCCCATTTTGCTATATAATACTAAACACATATAGTGCTTGTTAAATATGTAATAAAAACAGGGGGACACCATACTTTCTTGGAAAATATTAGCGGTATAACAGATAAACTGAGCCTTTTCAGTCCTATTTCCAGGAGGGGGTGGGGGTGGGGATTCGGGGTGGGGGTGGAGAATATTATTGAAGTTCCAATTATCAGCCATTCAGAAGTTTTCTTTTTGTTGAAAGTGAATAGGAGTGAATTTGGGGGTATTCCGGAGGAATAATTTTTAACCTATGGAGCACTTTGCACCCTCCAACCGTTGAATTTAAAATGTCAATTTTTGGGTCCGTCCCATCACACTATCGACCCACCAGTAGAACGCATAAATGGTTGTGTTGTGTCTTTTGTTGATTTTTATTCCATTTTGAGATGTCTGCGTACTTTTGTTAGGAAATTCAGCTTGTTTTGAAAAATCCGACAAATCACCATGTTGTAGCCCCATAAGAGCAGCGAAATGAACGTCCTCTACTCCCTTAATTGACCAATGAAATTGCAGCATTAAGTCGTTAGAACGACTTATTAAGTCGTTATAACGACTTAATTGACCAATGAAATTGGAGCATTAAGTCGTTAGG
Organism: Hanleya hanleyi; assembly: GCA_036873755.1. Lineage (NCBI taxonomy): Eukaryota > Metazoa > Mollusca > Polyplacophora > Lepidopleurida > Hanleyidae > Hanleya > Hanleya hanleyi. The sequence goes on from JAVTVY010034553.1 coordinate 6,959, forward strand.
ACGACTTATTAAGTCGTTATAACGACTTAATTGACCAATGAAATTGCAGCATTAAATCGTTCTAACGACTTATTAAGTCGTTATAACGACTTAATTGACCAATGAAATTGGAGCATTAAGTCGTTCTAACGACTTATTAAGTCGTTATAACGACTTAATTGACCAATGAAATTGCAGCATTAAGTCGATAGAACGACATATTAAGTCGTTATAACGACTTAATTGACCAATGAAATTGCAGCATTAAGTCGTTATAACGACTTATTAAGTCGTTATAACGACTTAATTGACCAATGAAATTCCGTCTTACTTCTGCAGCTTTTATTTTGTTAACTGACACCTCCCCGGTGAAACACCGTTTAGATAGGCACTATCAAGGGCAGATCTACGGGGGGTGGGGTCAGGGGTCCCCCCCAATTAGACCTGTAACAAAAATGAGAGAGAGATCAGCGAACCCTGGAATTTCACATAGAAATAATATCTTGAAATTATATCTAAAATAAACGAATGTGGATTATGTAATCAGAGTATCTATTGATATATTAAACAGACATCTATTTATGTGGTTTGTGAGCGTACTATATTTCGATGTTGAATATGCAAACATTATGGCTACGAGCGCTCCATGTGTGAAGTGTTAGTCCTGATTTGTATGTGTTTTACCAGAATGTCAAATGGGGGCATAAGGTGTGATACTTTTCAATATCGATGCGTGCTTATGCGAAACAAAAGTGAAAGTTAATCTACATACATTATGTTCGAATTGTTTTTTGTTCTGGTGCATTTTGACGGTATATTTTCTGTTTGTTTTGAATGAACATTAAACCGTTGCTCGATCCGGAGCTCAGTTCCCACTCTCATGTTTTTGATTGCATGGGTCTCTCCATTTTTCATAACTAGATGTAAAACTCCATAAGTTCAGTCTTGTTCAGTCTATGAACGGCTCTCCCAGAAAGTGTCGAATTTACGCATGCAAAACGCTGTGTTGTGGTGCATTATGATAGTAGGATTACGGCACTTGTATCACATGTGTTATTCTCTGCGAAAAATCATCAAAACTATAATCCAGTGTTTAGTCTAGTGTTTTATCAGACTTCATACTGCATATCTAAACGCTGTTTTGAGGGCAGTTGTCAGTTAACAAAATAAAAGCGGCAGAAGTAAGACGGAATTTCATTGGTCAATTAAGTCGTTATAACGACTTAATAAGTCGTTCTAACGACTTAATGCTGCAATTTCATTGGTCAATTAAGTCGTTATAACGACTTAATAAGTCGTTCTAACGACTTAATACTCCAATTTCATTGGTCAATTAAGTCGTTATAACGACTTAATAAGTCGTTAGAACGACTTAATGCTGCAATTTCATTGGTCAATTAAGCCGTTATAACGACTTAATAAGTCGTTATAACGACTTAATAAGTCGTTAGAACAAAAGGTAAAAACATCCACGCAGGTCCTTTTTGTCAGATCGGTAGATGAAAAATGGCACCCGCTTGTCAAATTCCCAGATGATATGAAAATGAAGATCGTAGCGCCATCTATACACTCTGGACGCAAGGACGACAACTCTCCTGGGCAATAACTCTGTTGGTCGCTGCCCCAATAAGTATTAGGTAGGAGTATTGGGGTGGTAATTTTTTTCTGGTGGATTTTACTATGGGGTGTGGCATCTTGTTTTCTCTGTCTCACCCAGTACAAGACGATGGTTTGGGTCTCGTGGCCATGGGGTGACTTTCGTTGAAAAGTTATGATGAAGCATGCGTAGTCTATAGGCAGATCGGGGGTGGGGGTTTAGGGTCCGAGGTGGATTATCCGTGGTCCGAATGAGCCGTGGGATGTGTCAATGTGTAGCACCTGTGGGAGAATGTCCGACTGGACAGGTGTGGCGTGGAAGGAACGCTATGGCGCGCATGCGCAGTCGAGGAGTAGTAGCGAAAGTGGGAGGAGGAGCGCAAGGGCGTATTTTTGAGATTGAGATAGGACGTCTAGGGGCATCGAAATAGGACGTCTAGGGTCTCATATTGAAGCTCTTGCGGCGTAGACCACGACTTGAGGATGTCCATGTCATCAGTGACGTCACTGGCGACGTCATCAGTAGGGGTTGTAGCGAAAGCAGGCATTTTGCGGGTGGGTGGGATTTTTTGAGTGATTGAGGGACCATTCTTGGTCCGAATAGATCGTGTGAGGTGTCATGGTGAAGCACTCGTGAAGAAGCGTCAAACAGGACTGGTGGGGCGTGGAAGTAGAGGCTATGGTGCGCTTGCGTAGACGAAATTATGGGAACAGGACATGGGAATGGACGTTTTAGCCTCGAGATGGATGACTATTGGTTCGAATGAGGTGTGGGAGGTGTCATAGTGAAGCACTCGTGGCGGAGCCTCGCTCCGATTGGACTGGTGGATCGTAGAAGTTGGGACTATGGCGCGAAAGCGCAGTGGTAAAAGTACATGGGAATGGATGTCGGGAATTAACATCGGCGTTAAGGCGTTGCGTGGAATTTCCCTTTTCTCGCTGCAAGTATTACTATGCATATAACCTTGAAGTAGCTGGTGCATAGTCAGCACCTTCGCAACTCCCCTTTCTCTACTACTCCTCATTGCACATGCGTACGCGTATTACAACCATTCTGGCTCTATCCGATAAGAGCTTCAATAGGACACCACTTATATTTGGATAGAGACTGAGGCAAATGGCTTATAAATGACTCTATATGACCATTCACTCGCTCGCATTCCTCCTCCTCTTCCCCTTCCTCCTTCTCCTCCTCCTCCACTTCCTCCCCCCTCCTCCTCCACCACCACCACACATACACCTACTCACATACACTGAGGTAACTCCAGGTAGCGAGAGCGAACATAGCCACCTCTCCCCAAACGCGCTCATTTGCACTTTCTCTCGTTTCTCTACTACTGCCCGAGTGCGCATGCGCATATCACTCTCAGTCTGACTCTGGTCCACGAGTGCTTGACTAGTATACCTCACACGACCCATTCGGACCAATATTGAACCATCTAGACACCAAAACGGCCATTCCAATGTATTTTTTCTACTGCCCATGTGCAGATGGGCAGTATTTCCACTAGATAGCCATCCAAGCCATCCGAATTGAGGAGTTGAACAGTACATGGTAATACAAGCTCCTGTTAAGTCTAACTCCCAATCTTTTCAGGCGTTTTGTCGTGGCTATACCGATCAACCATCGTGTATTCAACCTTATCACGGGTCACAAATATCCTGCTCCTGCGCATGAACAGCCACCGGCTACTGTTTACATCTTGTTCAACCTTGAATAAAGTTATCAATCGACCACCCCTATCAATCAACCGGCCATTCCCGGCGATTCAGGCGATTCGCCGCGTACAATTTATTTGAAGTTTCGTTGACATGGGACTATTTTCTGTCCGCGAAGGCTTCTCACCGTAAGTGACCGCATCACCGCCAGACATGACCGCATCACCGCGGAGGAATACATCCCCCGGGGTCACTACGTGGCCTTTACCGGAACTGTAGTGACCTTGACCTCCACGTGACCCCACAAAGAACCCGGATGTTGCACTCAATGCGCGGTCAAATCACCTTTCTTTATTATTAACGAGCCCTTGTGGTTTTGCGGAGTTTACGTTGGCAGTTCCTCCAATTGTCGTACAAACGGATATAAAAATTCGAATGATGCCAGATTAGCATCCTTGACCAATCTTGAGAGCTAATTAATGATACATTCCCGGCGAAAGGCACCTGTTCACATGTCACAATAGGCATCCCTGGTAAGACAGGGCAAAACTGATTATCAGCATCCATCCAGTTACTTTCTATAGCTCAGAGCTTGTTGATTGGGAGAGAATGGCCGGAGCAAAAAATGTCCATTTCCCAAGTGGTCGGATGAAACAGATTTTATTTAACCAGACTATATATATAGAGTACCCTTCATAACATGATTACCGTTTTACTCTTAGTTGCAATCGTCCATGAAGTGATGAATGTGCTTGAACCTTCAGAGTGTAATTACTGGATATGTAATTACTGGATATGAGATGCGCATTGCAAAGGTGTCTGTCCAGATATGTGCGATTGTATAATTCTTCACAGAAAATATCATATCCGGTATCTGGTCAACTCTAATGTGTGACTCTTGTCTGGGTTCGGAGCGCGGTCATAACTGACGCTGACAGTATTCAAGTGTTTATAGTCTGGTGGATCATTTGGTAAACAGGTTTCAATTTTCGTATCCTATTTGCCTTCCGTCGTAAAGTCGTCGATTATTCCTTATGGAATAGAAGTATCCGCCATCTCCTCCTAATAGCTTATCCATTCAAATAATTGTTTTCCGCTATAGTTGAGTCCCCCGACATTCAAGGTAAATATCACACCCTGCATACCAAACGGCTGCTCCAACTTCCGCCGGAGGGTCAACTTCCGCCGGAGGGAAATTTCAAATTTGAGAAGCTAAGTAAGTTCAGATTTTTCATTTTTTGGTAGTTTTCACGTATTTAGTACTCGAAAATGTAATGAGAAAATGTTCTCAAGGGGACGTGTTAGCAATTCGTGTGAAATTTTCAACTCGTCCTTGTATTATTTTTCAATTACAATTCATTTTATCTGACATTAAGAGCTATATTGCAACATAACAGTGATTAGATGCTTAAAAAATCATCTATTTGTGTATCATCCGCCAAATAAGTTATAGATATATGAAGAGTAGTTCCTTAACAGCAGGCTGATGGCTTGTAGTTTCAAATAGTTCAATCTACTTCGGTCACTGTTAGTTTTTCTAGCTCATGCATGTTCGTATATGATACAAATACCGCCGGAGGAGCATGTCTCGAAGATATGATTACCGCCGGAGGATCTAATCTCTATGCGTGTGTGTATGTACACGATCAGGCCACTTTATTATATGTTAACCATGCAGAAATAGCCATGATCATCACTAATTTTATCCTCGACATTTACGCTCCATCGTGCCAACTCGTGTATTGGCCTAGGTGTTCTCATCAGCAGTTTGTCACCCCCTAAACTGTCGATGAAACAGCAATATTTCTGACAGTATGAGGTATACAATATGACGCCGTGAGAATGTTGCGAATGTGTATCCGTCAGATACAGTCTAGGTATCGGATAACCCTCAAACACTTTTGAGAGCATTTATTTAAGGATAGCTATCCCCTTAGAGGGTCAAAATTTGTCACTTTTTTTATTACTTCATTCAAATATTCACTACTTCCTCTAACATTTGGTGAAAAAATGAGATAAAAATTATAAATAGAAGTGCTTTAATATTAGGATTGAAAATTTAGTTTCCGAGGCCCTGGAACAATTAAACAGATTGCCTTAGCTTGGGCTTGGCTACTATTTTTTTTGTCTGTTAAATTTCCTTTTCCAAAACTCATTTCCGCAGTATTATGGTAAGTTAATTATCTATTAGTCCTACTTATTTACATTAATGTACCCCTTCTGATCAAAACCATGCAAACATCCTTATTTTTGTTTCTAGTTATGACAGTGACACTTCACTCAGACACCCGCCGTGAAGTAATCCACACAGGTGTGAACAAGTTTTAGCAGGTTTTTAAAGTTTAAATTGGACTTTAAACCGACTTGATGAAAAAAACTTAGTGTAATAGTTATCCAGGATAAACAGGAATTCGAGTAGGTCTCATTAGACAGATTAAAAATGTATTTGACAATAGAATTCAAGCAAAAAATAGGGATTAATTCATCAGTTGTATAGCTGGACACATTTTGCCCGATTTCTAGCCTTTCATTTTTGTACAAAATCCGAAATTCAAACGTTTATTTCTCGAAAAAAATATAGGTTCCCCCAAACGTATCTACCCCTACAAAGTTTCTGCAATATATCACCTTCCCTATGCTACAAATTAATGTAATTTATGATTTTATTTGGCGGATCTAAATTCGATTTAACCGAAGTAGTAGTGTGAATCCCTTCTCCATGTTAAAAGAATGGGAGAATGCCTTGACCAACAGCATAGGTCTACAAAAACCGATTGATTTCACCCTCTTGCATTATCAATGAAACATTTATTTACCCCTCACCAGAAAGACAAATGTTTACCTGAAAAATTCATGTAATTGTATTTGTGAATAAATATGAGAATTTACGTCAAAACACTTGAAACAGAGCGAAATTCAGCTTTTTGGCGGAGTCACGGTCGGCTGAACACCTACGGTTGTGTCTGATTGGACGAAAGCGAATATGCTGGACAGCGGCCTGAGGTCAACATATGGTCAGCGTATAGCGTGTGCGAGTTTAGTCTCATTGATTTATGACTGGCTTTCTTTGGTAGGCCTTATGTTTAGAACGAATCCAGGCGATGATAGGGCCCAACTATTGTGATTCAAGCGAGATTTAGGCCTCATACCATAAATGACGAGGAGTTGTGTGTTTAACTTTCCCAACCTTTGCTGATGCGCACAACGTCGCGCATGTATTTATAGCGCGAATGCCAAATGACGTTGCATTAGGTAGTCTCCCTTCGATCACGCTGATAACAGCACACGCCATAGCAACGTCAATTGATTTGCGGCCACTTTTAGAGGAAATCTGCGTCAAACGATGTTAGAAGTCAAACGAGTTCGGTGACCCCATTATTGGATGGGAATAATTAGCTGTAGGCTTTAACAGTCAGACAATTCCATGAGCAAATTATCATTGAATTCAGATGGAAATGGTCCAGTCTGAAAGACAAAGACCACGTGAACATGAGCAGCGCACATTGATATTCGGTGGTGTGACAATTTTTGGAGCAAAATCGTACAATTTAAATTTCATCATTTTTTTTTTACAAATTAGACAAAAACGCCCCA
>JAVTVY010034554.1:0-13816 GCA_036873755.1 Hanleya hanleyi
AGCTGTAAGGTTGTGTCACAAGAGTGATGTCCCTTCATGTAGCCGACCCATCGGCAGACGAAACAGTGGGCCAAATTTGAGGAAGATCCATGCAGTACTTCCTGAGAAATCGCGATAACAAGGTTTCATGGGGAAATCCAAGATGGCTGCCTGGTGGCCATATTGGATTTTCGAATCGGACCAGAAAAGGTATCTTGCATAACTACACCCCAAGGGGAACATGTGTACCGAATCTGAGAAAGATCCATGCAGTAGTTCCTGAGAAATCCCGATAACAAGGTTTCATGTGGAAATCCAAGATGGCCGCCTTGTGGCCATATTGGATTTTCGAATCCAAGAATTGTTTACGGACGGACGACGGATGGACAGACGATGGACCACGGACGAAAAGCGATTTGAACAGCCCATCATCTGGTGATGGTGGGCTAAAAATAGCCTGTTGCAGTTGTTCATGTCGTGGTGTAGTGGATATGCACGTTGGATCACAAGCGCCTCAAAATTTTCTTTTACCGAGTTCAATTCCCAGGAGATCAACATGTGTGACGTCGACAAGTTATTTCAATCTTTCTCAGTTTTGTAAAAAAAAAAAACTAGAACTCGTGGACTTCGGAAGGCTGCCGTCATATATGCGTGCATTTTATGGTTTTGATGTTTGAGTGTAATCTGCAGAAATACATAGTTTTTCCTATTTCACAAAACTGGGTCATGTGTATAGTGCTGTGTTATGTATAATGCTTTATTTACCTTTGTCAGTCATAACAGGAAAAAATGTACAAAGTACAATACTTTAATAATTAAAACTAATTTGGTGGTTCAGAGAAAATTTTAATGAAAAGCAGAGCGTTTGAAGTCCACCGACATTGAAACTACTGATTTGGCTTGGAACCTTAAAATTCAGTACTCAGCATGGAAAGTTAGCTCGAGTGAAATCCTGTGGCAAGTTAACCACATACAAAATTTGAAAAGGATCCGTTCAGGTTTTCAAAAGTTACTGTCGGAGTCTAGCGGATCACGGTTAAAAACAAGCCCAAGAGAGATCTTGCGGTGAGCGAGTCGTATTTCAGTCATATCACGATGTTTGGTTCCTATTCCTCTTCACACCCGGAAACCACACAGGAAGGGTCCTATTCTCCATGGGTGCCCCAGTTAGTCGTCTCTTACGACAAGCTCTCTGAGGAGCTGAGACCTATTCTTATGATGATTTGGAGTGTGGACACACGGACGGACCACAATACCATATTCTCCCCTTTAGCCCTTTGGGGGACAGTTATAGAGGAAAAACATAATGAATGTATCGTTGCAGTTCAAGTTGAGGAAAGTTGTGTCACACGATTCAAGCACCCTATGCAATGTATTGCTTAAATAATGGTTACATGGATGATGTGTAATAATATTTTATAAAAACTGGTTATTATGAAATGATAAACATGGTACTGAACTCAAATTTTAAAGAAAATCTTGACTTAAAATAGGACCTTTTGTACCATTGACAAAGTTCACAAATGTTTTTAAGCATCTTTCCTACTGAAATATTCACTGGTTTTGCATATTACCAAATAAGTGTGGCCTGCAGTTCCAGGCTGCTGTTGTCTGCTATAAAAATGAATAAAATATTTTTTTGTTCAAGTTTTTCTGGTTATTTGCAACAACAACAGTTTCACACTGGCAGACATGGCAGATATAAAAACGAACTTGCAGCAGCAGTGAAAAATACCCATCGAGTTAAGAGTGGATTAACAGATTTTTTCTAAATCGTCCGTTAGTCAACGTGTGCACAATCCTTCAAAAGCAGGAAATTAACATGAGGGTGAGACTCGCAAAACCCCTCTGCTTCCCCCGAGTAACTAAGAAATATGCTGAGAAAGTGCAATATATTATGGTTACAGGGCCTGATCTAGACTTTTAGTTTGGGCACCTATAGATGGTGCAGAGTGTGATAAGTTATAATGAAATAGGCCATGATGTGGGACTGTCGAAGCCAATGGAAGCTGTGGGAGTACTAAATGGTCTAAATACAGCCGATATCTAATTCATATTTGGCGAAAGTACTTGCATTAGTATTGGTTTCAGCCTGTTCAGAGAGGGGATTTGTTTATTGTTTTATTTGGGGGAGGGGGGGTTCATAATGAGCTCGAAAACAGCCTGGGTCAGGCCTGGGCTACATGTACTAATCATTCAGGATTGTACTTTTTACAGCATATCATTATTCTGCAGATTTAACAGCTACAGTAACATTCAAGCAAATATCGCAAAAGGGGCATAATTTTTCAAGGTTGATAAATAATTTGGTAGCCGTACCGAACACAATTTAGTAGATGTACCGAACACGGGCCTGCAGATATGACTTGTACACTCAACTTATATATCACAAAATCAGAGATAATTAGATCCGAAATGAAACTCTTAACCCCTAATGTACAGCAAGTCAAGGGGCTGGCCCTGAAACATGCCCAGTAAATAATAAGCTACAAATAACTGGTTTGGCACCCCTTTCCCCACAACTGGTGGGACATCCCACCTCTTAGAAATGAACAGGATATCACAGTTTTTTCTCAGACATGCAGTGATTATAAGATTTCCTCACCTCTAGGTGTAACTTCCTTTCCTTGTAGGAGAGGATAACTGGTATTCACATGAGGTCCACAAGCCAATCTAATCCATTATCCTGTTATCAATTCACACAATGGGTGGGGTCCAGTATTTGCCTGTTCCTATAAATCATTGAAATACAAACAAAATTATTTATATTAGATAAAACTCAATCAGGGCAGTATACATTCTGTAGCAAATTATTGTTATCTGAAAAGAGAGGCAGAAATGCATTTTAGTATCAAACATAATACTGTTAAACGTCACAGTTTTATAGTCTAAAGTACCGGTTACAGAACAGAATTTCATATTTTAAACTGTGCTCTCAGCCTATTTCACTTGTAAACAGATAATTCATTCCGTTGGAGGTAAATGTAGGTGAGGTGTTCAGCCAACGACATACAAACTGCCATACATGTATTTCTAATTTGATGATCATACTTCTAGTCAGTTATGCATTAAACAGAATAAAAAACAAACAAACAATTCATATTGCAATAATGAAGTGTATCAATGACTAGTAATTAATCAATCCAGATACAGTCATTGAAGGGATATTTCTACCTTGTCACTGTTCAAATCTTTGTACTCTTCTGATGGCCGAATGTCCATGACATGCTAGATGGTTCCATGACATCACCCTTGAAATTATCATTTCAGTCATATGCTTGCAACCTGATAAAAAAAAGGTGTATTCAATAGAAGTTTTGCACCTCCCCTCCCCCTCCTCTTCCCCCCCCCTATTTTTTTTTTTTTTTTCAATAATAAAAACATTCCTGGCCTGGAATAGTTTCATATACAGAACTTTTTCTCTGTTGTTTCTATATAAACATATATTCTGACTGGACAGATCACCATATCAAATCTAAAACTAGCGGTCAGTAAAATTAACTTAATACAGACGAGTCGCTAGTTTCGATCCACTAAAGTGAAATTTGCATCTGTTTCAGAAGGAAATGGCTTGATTGGCATATTCATTATCTTGATCGCTGTACAATTGTCCATCGCCTTTATTAACAAACTAACTTAGCTAGGGATAAACTGAACTGCCGGGAAAATAAAATTACATTTCTTAATGAGAGGTGTCAGTTCCGACCCAGTGTCGCCAGTTCCGATCCAGCCTCATTTTGACATTGACCTTTGACCCAGATATAAACAAATGTAATCGTCAACGTGATAACTTTCCACCAAAATAGGGTCCTTGATCAAGCTAAAAAAGCCTGATGGATCTAAAAAAGCTCGAAATAGCTTTATCCCAAACCTGATGGTGTTTGTATACTTAGACCGATGTAGTTGTGTGTATGGAGTAGTTCGGCAAAGCCGTCTCCTAACGAAACCAGTGAATGCATAATATAATTTACGATGATTGAGAGGTTGATCAAATGTTTTATGATTTCGCGTGATCATGGTTATGACAAAAATCAATATTTTGGGAAGTGGGTCGGAACTGACACTGGATCGGAACTGGCGACGTCACTGTACTGATATCGTGTTGGTTCGAAAACAGGTGATTTCACCCCTGTACCTAAACGGCCAGCTGTCTGAATATTCATCCCGTTTTAGGGACAGAATCTTTTAAATAAATCGGAAATAAACATTCATTTTTTCAGGTCATAACAACAGTAACACTGCGAAAAGTTTGTAGGGCACGAAAATGGGGTGCACGTCAATAGGTATACGATTTGACATGTAAATCAAAACACCTTACCGCTCGACTAATTCATGTTTTCTTCCCGATAGTTTAGCTTTCCGTTTCCTCAGTTCATCCTTTAGGTCTTTCAGCGTCCATTCTTCGTATTTATTCGCCATCTTAACGTTTTGGTGAAGAAAACTCAACCAAGTTCAACTTGCCAATGTTTACAATCGAGCCCCACTTCCGGTGTTGCGCGCGCAAATTTGCTTGTAGAAAGTCTTGATATGAAGGGAGACAACTCGATTAACATGCAAATTAATAGGCAATGGCCTAAGACGGCTCACATTTATAGTCGTGATTTAGCCTTATATATCGGAGGAAATTTATGGATGCGATACATTAGACACAGAACTTCTATTCATGCATTACATTAAAAAATATTCTTATGACATATGATCAGTGAATTGATATTCTAGCAATCTTTAAACCTAGTCCTATAGGGCAATGGGCACGGCCTATATTCCGCGAAAATATGCGGGGGGTACGCCGGAGATGGTAACCAACACTTGATAACTCTGCCTGTATCTCTTCGATATTTGATTCTGTTTAGTTATTTTTAAACCTGTACAGATACCCGTTTCAAAAATATATCTTTTGCTACACATTTTTTTCACCTCACGACGAGAGGTTTACCGTGAAAGATGCATGGTGTCGATTCGACGGGAATTTTTCGCGATACACCGGCACAAAACGTTTTAATAACTTTGATTGAAAATGCATCAAAAAAATACAAATCTAAATAAATAGTTTTCATTTCGAGTATTATAGGATCATGAAAAAAATATAAATGTTTTTGTATATTCTTTTAAGAAAACAGAGTTCACAGTCTGCCTGCATGATCCCCACATTTATCTCACACTATATGTGCAAATAAAATATCGCCCCACTTCAACCCCACTATCGTCTTAGGCTATGCATGAAAGAATGTTTGCCCAACAAAATCCCCACGTTTATCTTAAGCTATGAAAACGGCGAGCATTTTGCCCTACATCATCCCCACGCCGGACTTAAACTTTCAGCACAGCCCGACACATTCCCTACATTGGACTTTGTCTACGTAACGAGCGCTGGAAAAGTCCACCCCACCTAATCCCTACAAACAACTCAGTCGATTAAATCCGAAGTTCATTTTCCCTACACCAACCCCACGTTAGACTTTGAATATATAGCAGATAAAGGTATGCCCTACATCATCCCCACGCGAACTTTGAATTCTCGCTCATTCACCCGTCATAATCCCCACATCAGCTCTACTAATCCCCATATTTATGCTAAATTTGCATAACCGTGGGCAGCTGCCCCACACAAACCCTACGTTATCCCCACGAGGAAAGTTCCAAACCACGCTTCGCCCCACACGAACCCCACGCGCCCACCAAAACCCCACACTTTCCCTACGCAATCCCCACGTTTATGTTTGTAAGGGTTTCTCTCGCGTATATGTCGCGGGCTTTTGGTTTTCGACCATTGACCTGCCCATTTGTATTTTACACAGGTCATGGTCATCTTCAGTTCCTGTTTTCACTAAATTTCCATTCATCATTTATACACAAATTTGGTTGTTGTGTTAATTCCCTGGGTATAGAGGTATGTGGTATTGATGATTCATGCCCCAAAAGCACCGAGCTCACCCTAAACCGTAAGACCGTCTTTCCAGAGCAGAGCGAGGGACATCCCCGTCTTACATTTGGCGCCCGAAATGGGACTCTGTGTTTAGGGCGCATCATGCCATGTACCCATTCAGATTATTTGATTTCGGTGCGAATAATCAGTTCCCAAGGAATGAGTCAGAGGAAGATGAGGTTAGCATTGACTCCATGCAATGCTATTTAATGTCTACCGCCACCTGCAGTGCACTGATGGAGAACTCGGATAATGTCGTCATCAGGAGGCTAGAAGCTCTTGATCACCCCCTGCAGAATTGACATAATGCTGTGGAAATGCTGTTTAGCAAGTGCTGGTCTTCACTTGTTGGTAATCAAATGACAATTATTGAATCTGTAGATGGATATTCGTTGGGCCTTTCTATATTGGCTTGATATATGTTCCAGACAAGCTGTGATAAAATAGGCGTGTGAACCTTACCTGAAAGCCCAGTGGAAGGCTCAACTTCATGATTGGCGCTAAGTTAATCTTGACCTAGAGGTAGTCCTCGATTGACAGGCCTGTTAAGATCTTAGTAAAACGCATCAATGTCGTGGTGTCAATATTGGGTGTGGCATGGGAATCCGTTTATCTATTCCCGACTTGATAAAGAACATCAAGAGTCCCTGAAATGAACAGGAACTATTCCAATATAGTAGTTTATCTCTGGGTAACAGCTGGCCCAGGATAGAAGGAACATGTGTATCTGATCTATAGTGTCAATTTTGCCATAAGTCCAGTGAAACAAAATTTAATATCCATTTTCGGTAAATTCTGATGTAGATATTATATATGTTGACCAGCCATCGGTTGGAGGTCACCGAGTTAATTTTATACCTGTCAAAGAATAATCTGATTGACTCACTCGTTGTCAGTCATTTTGAGCTATGATTCATTGCATGGCCATTCAGATTGAAAAAAATTGTGAGAGTGAGATTAACCTGGAATACCGATCTAGTATGCATCTGATGACAATTCTCCATTTATACCATCATGTTAACATCTGTTTCTGTGGACTCCCTGGAATGGAATCTGAAACGCTGACTGAATTATCTGAACTCTGAAATATCTGAACTCCAGCAATTAATCCAGTTAATTTCTGTGATGATCCACGATATAAACTGAATTTACAGTAATTTCCATCAGTTTAGCGGATTTGTTTCACTAAGTATTTATGAATCTGATTTGTTCCGACCATAATTTTATTGAATATCACTTTATACATGTTATACATGTATGTATTAATTGTATTTGTCTAAATTGTCATGTAATGAATATGTGTGAGAATAGGCAACTGATCCATTTACCTTAAGTCTATGAAGAGCTAAACTTCTGAAAAGTGCAATCTTGGCCTATAGGTAGTCATATGACAGGCCTGCAAGAGAGCCGTCCAGAAGGTATGTATATAACATCATGAACATGTACAGGGGTAAAAGCGTTCGGTGTCCGGTTATTTTCGTTTAGTTTGACCTAACGAAACGCGAACGGAACGAAATGTAAACGCGTTTCAAACGCTTACCAAACGATTATAGTAAACGAAACGCTTTCAATTCGCTTAATTTTTATTTTATCAAAACGCGTTTCCCTCGTCAAACGCGTTTGCTCTGATCGAAACGCGTTTATAAACGCGTTTGTGAATGCGTTTTATAAACGCGTTTCGAACGGGTTTCTCTTTTCGTTCGACTTTGTGCAAATTTGTGTTTTTATTTTGCAAACCAGGCCAGGAAGTCCACGTGTCGGGGCTTTCCCCAGCCGCTATTATAATCCCTGTGCTATAAATATATGTGGCATAGCCTTTAATATACAAGGGTAAACACGTTCTGTGTCCGGTAATTCGCTTCGTTTATATATTGCGCTAAGATTAAATCTTTTCGTTCACCAAGCGAAACAATATATGTCTTCCCGTACCAAGCGAAATGATTAGTCAGGCATGTTATACTGAGTCGAAAAAGCGTTTCGCCTGACCTTGACTTCATGCAGCTTTTGACCAACACTCAGTCGCCGAACCGTTTTACAAAGATAAAAAAACAGACCAAATAATATTCTCGCCCGACGAAACAACCGTGGTGTGGACGGTAATGCTTATTTAACAACAACAACAACAACAATAAAACGCGTTACGAAACGCGTTTCCAAAACGCGTTTCGAAACGCGTTTTCAAAACGCGTTTCAAACGCAAGCTTAAATCTTTTCGTTCACCAAGCGAAGAAATATTTGTCTTCCCGTACCAAGCGAAATGATTAGTCAGGCGTGTGATACCGAACCGAAAAAGCATTTCGCCTGACCTTGACTCCATGCGGGTTTTGATCAACACTCAGTCGCCGAACCATAGCACAAATAAAAAAAAACAGACCAAATAGTATTCTCGCCCGACGAAGCAACCGTGGTGTGGACGGTGATGCTTAGTTAACAACAACAACAATAAAAACGCGTTCCGAAATGCGTTTCCAAAACGCGTTTCGAAACGCGTTTCCAAAACGCGTTTCAAACGCGTTCATAAACGCGTTCGTGAAACGCGTTTTAAGCGAAACGAAACGAAAGATAAATGAACATACCGATGATCAAACGCGTTTGCGAGGTATAAACGCGTTCTTTGAGAAGCAAACGAAACGATAACAAAACGCGTTTAGAACGCTATTGAAACGCGTTTCAAACGATAATAGAACGATAATATACGTGAAAAACCGGACACCGAACGCTTTTACCCCTGTACATGTAGCTTGAATGGGTCTGATAGTTGTAAATCAGTGATCTCTTATAGCCTCAAGAATATATGGTTTGTCATTAATCTTTATCACTATCATTCTAGTGAATGTCTATCTTGTTGTCTTTCAAAAACAATAAGCTGTATGTGACAATTTACACTGAGAGTGTTGTGTTCAGAATGTTAACTCTGTATATGCTGCCAGTTGGAGTGCTAGTCCGTGTTCCCCTCTTGTACTGGGTCATGTTTTTGTGCATGTGGTGTTTAACGCGTGAACTTCCGGATAGTTGGCGCGAGCAGATCAAATTGGTCTGTTGTAATATGCATTTAGCGATGATGATTTTTCTCCTTCAAGCATTTGCTGTAGACTGCTTCTTTTTCCAGTTGTAATGTTTGTAACACGTACCGTACTGTTTGTTACCGTACTCACCTGGGTAATTTCTAGTGTTCGTCTGGTTGCTGGCTCCACTTTTTATGGTTCCTCCAGCTTTCTTTAGGGGGGGAATGTGTAACCACCATAGATTTTCCTATGGTTGTTACTAAATATATTACTGTACATTTCCTTAAAACATAACTGCGTAGGCACCCCCCCCCCCACTCTCCCTACTCACACATGAATTCTTAGTGTAGATATATATATATACATATCTCAGCGTATCTGTGCAGCTAAGAAATTAGCTGTCAGCTCATCTCCGTGGGGTATTTTGATTTCGCATATAAATAAGGTAAATTAAAACGATCTATAGATTCCTGGCCACAGCAGGGTCTTTTTATAATGACATAACCTTTTGTGTTCCGATTGAGTTATGCCACAAGTCCATTGCACTGACCCCCCTCTAGAGCCTAATCATTTTCATTAACCAATGAGATCGCTGCATTTCCTTTCGGCCTATGCAAGCAGACGACACTTGATGTGCGGTCTTTTGGTTTTCGACCATTGACCTGCCCATTTGTATTTTACACAGGTGAGTACCCATTAGGCTCCTTTTGCTATAAATTAAGATAAAAGGCCATGCAAATATATTTGCCCAGATGTTGTGAGACGCTCTAATTCAGGAAAACCATGTTTATCAAGCTGATTACTGAAATATTTGATATATTTTGATCATTTCCGGTGCAGCTTGTCGGCCTTGATATTTCGTCACCGTGATGTGACCTCTTGTATTCGGCGACTTCAAAACAAACTCTTGAGTCTTCAGTACGGAATTAAATATTAAATTAGCATCTTCTTCGTCGTCTTTAGAGTATTTTCAGCAAGTTTACTTCGTCTAGATTTTATAAATAGTTCAGCTTTGGCATTCTATAGGTGTTGAATTTCGGAATGTGTACATTGAGTTCACGACATCTGGGCAACTTTGATTTTGTCAATGACATAATTTACTCGCCCAGAATTGTACCATAACATGATTTCTTCTTGCAGTTCGTGGAACATTAAAAATAACTTTAATGTCGGCTAGTTCTGATAATGGATCCATGAATAATAATTGTTACTGATATGTTTGGTGACGGTGACATGCTACAATTTATAATATGCTGGTTATAATATTATTGTGAACTTGTGGCTAATTATTTGCCATATTGGGTGATATTTAACCTGGGGTATAGCAACTACTCATTGCAAGGGTTGCTATAGGGCCAAACCTCAGTCAGAATTGAACCCTTTCTCCATTTTACTACGCGCGTTGTTTGGGAGCCTGTTGTAATATTATGATAGATAATTCTGGGAATATGAATATCGTTCCCAGCAATAGACTATATATATATTACTTGTATATGTTCCAATAATGTAGCATGCTCACTGCTCATCAACATATTTTGCATAACATTCGTAACATTATTAATGCATCTTGATATCTGTCAATGTAGTACATTCATTTATTGTAATAATAAATATGCTTATGGCAAGACAGCCTTTTTGCTAATTGCCCTACTACCCTACTGTCAGTTGTCAAAAATGATAAACTGTGTCAGATAGTATATTTGTTGACACCATGTTTACTGCTGCATGGTGTTCTTCAGTATATTTCATTCCGGCCGGCCTTACGTGTAGGAGCTACTTGATATAGTAGCATTTGTATTGTAGGTTAATTGGCAGGTTATGGTTGTCTTGCTGATGTTTAGCCATATTCTATTTCAATAAATGGCTACGGTATATAAGTAAATAAATATTTCTCTCGCGTATATGTCGCGGGCTTTTGGTTTTCGACCATTGACCTGCCCATTTGTATTTTACACAGGTCATGGTCATCTTCAGTTCCTGTTTTCACTAAATTTCCATTCATCATTTATACACAAATTTGGTTGTTGTGTTAATTCCTTGGGTATAGGGGTATGTGGTATTGATGATTCATGCCCCAAAAGCTCACCCTAAACCGTAAGACCGTCTTTCCAGAGCAGAGCGAGGGACATCCCCGTCTTACATATGTACTATTTCTTCTTCCCATTGTTCCTCAAGACAACTACTGTGTCACTACCTACATCCTTCATATTATACATGTCTCTATACTCCATATCACGAGGTCACAAATGTGAAGTAGAACTCCTGAAAATAAGACTGACCACTGGTTATCGCTATGGCAGACCCGCTATCTGCCATGGTACGACTTTGTCTGACGAACCATGGCTGGGAATGATGCTACTCTAAAGAGAGAACATGGATCAGACAGTTATAAGACAGCAGTTGTCCATTTAACCCTATCTGGCCTGGGCGATTTGTGGTGTATCGCGGCCTGGGGGAGTGTGGTGGGGGAGTGGGGGGCAGTGCTCCTACATATTTTCGCTATCGCTAAGGCTAGAGGGCTGATACTTACCACATTATATCTTTGGGTCGAGCTCTTCAAGAAAATGTAAAAACATCCGCGAGACCGCCATGATGACCTCACAGTGACGTCATTTTCAAAAAGAGCATTTTTGGGGCGATGTTTCGGTCAGAAGACAGATACACTCGACCACAATGGCCAGGCACTGGCGAAGGTAAACATCTGGGTAATCTTCATTGCTGATGTCAAAGGTGCATTGTAGGGTAGTTCTGGTCAGCAGAATCAGATTTGGCGTGATCAAAATTATATATATATAGATACAAACATTATTCAAATCGGACACAAACATCTATTTCTCTGTCAGATGTACTGGTAGAAAAATAGCGGCCATCTTGGAAAATGGCGACCATTTTGAACTTGAATGTCTTCCACCTTCATCCGTTGTCAATTATTTATGCGAAGATGTATTAGCGCAAACCTTTATTTGAAAATACATTCCTGAATGTGATATCCGCATAAATATGTAGACAGAAAACAAGCAATGAGCGCCCATTTTGGATGTATGCAAATTAAAAAAATTCCCTTGTCTACATCAATCTACATTTTTGATATGTTGTTCGGTTATTTACCGCAAACCCCGTTTCTGTTGCAATTTTTTCTAGGTTTGGTGATTTTCTCGCTAGATTGACTGGACTATAAGTACACGTATTGGATGAATGTGTGCTTATATTCAATTCCTTAACCAGCACCTGGTAATAGTATTATTTACATATGAATATCATATTATTTGGAGACGGGTACTATCAATATAACGGATTGTTTCGACGACTCTTTTCCTGGTGATGTCCAGTCAGTCAACGCGTACTGCGGGTTCAACTTTTTCTCGCTTTGACCACTCATTAACATACTGTTCCAGTACAGTCAAGACTATCGTCTGGTCGACCTTCAGATTTATTCTTCTCGGCTCTCTATATTTATGACCCTTTATCAGGAGTGTTTTAGGTTTCCATCTTTCACTATATCAAGAACCTGCAGTTTTAATCATCAGCGCTTATCTGCTCCCAGATCCCCCACTCTCCGTTTTATATTAAAATTGTGGGATGACAGTTAATAGATTTATTGTATACACAGCTTGCTGATAAACAGCGGTACGAATAAATATTCATCGGCGTTTAAGCCTTTATAATTGCATAACACTTGACGTGTAGTAGACAATCTCTCCCACTAAGCTCTGGTCAAGCATGCATACTCATCTTCGAATCGACACATCTTACAGTTTGCAAAGCAATTTATCCGCTGATCCAACCATTTATTTGTAGATATCTGTATTCTATTATTTTTGTACGTTTTCACTATATCACGGGAAAGGTGTTATTGCAAAGAGATAGCAAGCTTATAGCCAACGAAATCTGGAAATTGTAGTGTTTTCAATATTGGGTGAGGACAACAATTTTAAAACTAAAAGGAAGCTAGATACGATCTATTTTTATATGAAAAACACTTTTCGAAAACATGACGGGAAAATATGAAAATTTGAATGAAAGTTACAATTCTGCTGATTTAATACTTAATTGCTATGCTATACCATACTGTAATTTGATTGCGCTGAAGGACTTAGTTGACGCATGCGTTAATGGAATGAGCACGAAACTGACCATGGTTGCCAGTCACAATAGTGAAATGCACTACATGAAATCGGGGTCTGTGAACTTAATTAGTTCGGTAAAGCGTTGTCAGAGCATTTCCATCATAGATCTCTAGATTTGCATTTAGTACCGCTTATACCGGTCTAGGGGCCGTGTAGTCATGTCGTCCAATTTGCCACATGAACAGCGTACCTGAGATACAACACATATCACGAAGCGTTAGATTCTTGGTATGTGCTTTAGAATAGGTTAGCCAGAAGACTATACTGCGAAGTCATGTGGCTCTGTCAGTATGTCGGCACCTCTTCCCATTTCCCTTATATGTATTACATGGTACTATCAGGATATTAGTCGAGTTTCAGGAAAAGACGGTCTTGGAATGTTTCGATTAAGTTCATCTTGATGATACGATCGAAAATAGGCTACATTTTGGCAAAATTTATTGATTGTCGGTGGAATATATGACCTGGAGACACAGATCGTTGTATATATCGGGCTACTAGATTTGAAGCGCTCAGAGGAGAGGCATACAGGACTTTACGCAGACTATGTATACTGTTGGATGTGTTTGTTAAATCCACTAAGTAAATAAATATTATATGATCGTGAAACAGCGCACTATTAAACTTTCTCCAACTGCGATATCTCATTTGGTGGGGTTTAAATACCTGGGTAATATTGGATACATTTGAATGGGAGTTTCAAACAATGCCAAAACCTTTGATATTATAATTGAAACTATACGGGAACACTGACCCAAGCTCCAGCATCCCGAATAGCT
>JAVTVY010034555.1:0-14233 GCA_036873755.1 Hanleya hanleyi
AAATAAACCACAGAAGGCATAATATAATGTGAAAATTCAAATATACAGTTTATTTTTAATTTTTTTTTTTAATGCATCCCTGATATACACACATGGTGATATTCTAATACTAGTACTATATGCAGTCAGAGTTGATGTTTTCTGAATAAAGAAATATTATTTTCCGAACGATAATAGTTCGTTCATAAAGAACAGCTTGCTTCATTTCATCGCTATGTGACAATATCTGACACGGAGACGTCGCTTCTAGAGACGAGTTCCCACAAGTCGGCAGCTTTAACTTGAGTGGTTGAAGATGGTTCATCTGAATGTATCGATCGCCAGTCTGTCATGTGACTGTCCCTGTGACCGCCCGAGTCCCTCTCCATGCGATCTGGAGAACAGGTGGCCAAACAATGAGAGGCTTCGGAAGGTTGTAGTCGTGTGGTGTCCTCCGGGAAGGCTAGCCTGTCCACTTCAGATTCGAAGTCAAAGGTTATTCTGTAATAAAAAAATTTACCTTGTACACTCCGAGGTTCCAAGTTAGACGACGGACGATGGAACTCTAAGGTTCCAATTTGGAGAGAGGACAGGCGAGGACAATCTTTGTCTTCCCATCTTGTGAATTCCAAGGTTTCAATTTAGAGAGGGGACAAACGAAGGAACTCCCAAGGTTTCAAGTTAGACAGAGAAAAACGGCTAGGGCAGTGTTTGTCTTTGCCTCGTATAAGGACAATCTTCGTATTTCCATCGTATGAATTGGACACGGATTTAGATTAGGCCTACATTCAATTAGGCACGTCACATGCAAACCTGATAATATTAATGTTATAGCTAGGACATTAACCTATCGCCCCCATCAGAGGATATGGTGTATATCATGGCCTTACCTAGGCTATCTGTATATGAGGAGGGGCTATCTCATACTTATTCAAGGGGTTTATTAAAAATATCAGGTGCTTATTTTCAGGCTTGCACATGGCTGCAAAAAATGGCTCACAGAACACTGGTTCTAAGGCCTGAGTCTTAGATTGCGTACATTTACTCTCTAATAGACAATATTGGCTCAGCTCCTAAAGCCGATATTACATGTTTTTGTTTATTAGTGATATTTAGAAACTTGGTAACGCATTTATGCTAACGATTTGGTGCCAAACTCACGGAAGTGCCTTGACGGGACTGACCCATCCAGTACAAATATTTGTGCTTTGCCAAGAAAGTTTCCCCCTAAACATAGCTGAATACAAATGTTACTGTACCCGTTTTCTAAATGTAAAGGCCCATTCTCACGATGCGATTTGTAGTAACAACTCGGTTGGGGAATCTCCCGATTTGTAGCATGCAACTAATCGCATGAAATAAGACCTGCCCTATTTCACACGACTTGTAGCATGCGACTAAAATCGCACGAGTGTTCTCACGATGCAACTGAGTTGTATGCTACAAGTTGTTACTACAAATCGCACCGTGAGAATGTATGGTTGGCCATCCCTGCCAGAATTCGTCATTTACAGGATGCCTGTAAATAATATATACCATGGTATAAAATGCCAAGCCTGCCATAATTCGTATTTACAGGGTGCCTGTAAATGCCAAGCCTGCCATAATTCGTATTTACAGGAGGCCTGCAATTATTTTGTACCATGGTATAAAATCGCCAAGCCTGCCACAATTCGTATTTACAGGATACCTGTAAATGCCAAGCCTGCCATAATTCGTATTTACAGGATGCCTGTAATTATTTTGTACCATGGTATAATATCGCCAAGCCTGCCACAATTCGTATTTACAGGATACCTGTAAATGCCAAGCCTGCCATAAATCGTATTTACAGGATGCCTGTAATTCATTTAGCCGTAAGTCGTAAATTTACGCCTTCTTATCATTTCCACCAATGATATGCGCTTTTACAAATGTGGTGCCGGGTTTTACGCAACCTCCAAACAGGGCTATCTCCCCTCCTGTCAGTCGATCGACCCTGCCCTCAGTAGGTCTAATGCGAAACATTCGCCCTGGCAGTCTCCGCACAGTGAGTCTTCACCACGTCATATAGCCTTTGCCGGAGATTAAAAGTGCGAGATTATCCGAACTGTTCGGTATCGCAACAACTTGAATTAAACCAGAATTAATCAAGTGCAGCACATCTGTACTTAAATAACTGTTCGTCTCTTTACAACAACAACATTTGAACTACCTCAAGGCATGGAGCCAATATAGATTGAGAGATCACTCCGTTACATCAATGGTCAAAATTTGGCTGCCGACAGTGATAAAACTAAGCCCCTTGATTATTTTATGACCGCTTATCTTACCACATGCATGGTGGGCTGACTGACCAGGCTTTCAGGGACTCCCGGCTAATTCCGCAATGTTCCGCGGTGGTATGAGCATGTTTTAGGGAGTTAAATCATGATAATGTAAATGTGTTTAAAAGGCGATTTTCGCTCGTGTGAGCACCCTAATCGAATGTCGAAATATGTAAAGCAGCCATCTCACCAATGTGTCCATTCATATTATCCGGAAGTCTCCGGAAATATTTTATTTTACGATGACAATTCACTCAGCTTGAATATATATGTTCATTCGTCCATATATCTGGATGTAGTGGACGGATTTCAATGTTTTTTGCACCAAAAGGCATCATTTTCCAAGCCTGATTTCCTGGCTACCATGATTTCCAACTAGAGCCATTATTTACAGATTGGTCGGTTTACGGTTGGTTGTAGTTTATCTCCGCCCAGATTACTGTAACCAGTGTTGAAAGATGGGCCAGAGTTTTAAGACATCAAGTGCATTGATTGCTGTCAGTGGCCAGACCTGAACACACAGGACAGGGTCACAGTGAGCAATAAAACCAGCAGTGTCAACTAGCCTGCTTGCTTTGATATTTCTTTGAGCAGGGTTCTAAACGGATTAAACACAGACGGTGGTAGATGAGACTGATAAGATGTTATTTCTCCGTCGACAGTAAGCTCCATGATCAAGGCTAACGGTCGTTTGAAAACAAATCAGCTATGCTTGCTTTGTCGGAATTAAATGTTCCCGCACATTTACATCTGCAAAATTATATATCCTCGTATTTAGTATGTGGACTGTTTTTGGCTGGTAAAATTCAGGTTTTGTGAAATGATGTTTTGGTACATGGCTATATGTAAATTGACTGAGGGCAGGGTCGATCGACAGGCAGAAGGGAAGATGACCCTGTTTGGAGGTTGTGTAAAGCCCGGCACCAAATTTGTAAAAGCGCATATCATTGGTGGAAGTAATAAGAAGGCGAAAATTTACGACTTACGGCTAAAATGAATTACAGGCATCCTGTAAATACGAATTGTGGCAGGCTTGGCGATTTACAGGCATCCTGTAAATACGAATTATGGCAGGCTCGGCATTTTATACCATGGTACAAAATAATTACAGGAATCCTGTA
This sequence comes from Hanleya hanleyi, assembly GCA_036873755.1. Taxonomy (NCBI): domain Eukaryota; kingdom Metazoa; phylum Mollusca; class Polyplacophora; order Lepidopleurida; family Hanleyidae; genus Hanleya; species Hanleya hanleyi. The sequence continues at coordinate 3,407 of JAVTVY010034555.1, forward strand.
AATACGAATTGCGGCAGGCTTGGCGATTTACAGGCATCCTGTAAATACGAATTATGGCAGGCTCGGCATTTTATACCATGGTACAAAATAATTACAACCATCCTGTAAATACGAATTGTGGCAGGCTTGGCGATTTACAGGCATCCTCTAAATACGAATTGTGGCAGGCTCGGCATTTTATACCATGGTACAAAATAATTACAGGCATCCTGTAAATACGAATTATGGCAGGCTTGGCATTTTATACCATGGTATATATTATTTACAAGCACCCTGTAAATGAGGAATTGTGGCAGGGATGGCCAACCATAAGAATGGGCCTTAAGTAGTATAAGCTACATATCTTTTGTGAGATTCATTTGGTATAACCTTTAAGTTAAGGCTCTAAGTGAGAGAGAGGATAGGAACTTCAAGGTTTCAAGTAAGTTAAGGTTCTAAGTGAGAGAGAAGATATACGAGGGCAATCTTCACCGTCTCGTCTTATGAACTTCAAGATTTCAATTAAGTTAATCGTTTAACAACTCTGGACCTTAAAAGTTAACTCTGGACCTTAAAAAGTTAGAGAAACTTGAATTGTCCTGTTTCCTAATTTCACGTAAAACAAACCTTTCGTTGGATGTCTCTTCTCGTCCTGGACATTCCGGTTGAGCGATCATGTTCACATCGCGGTTGTCTTCTGTGAAAGATCCGAATCCACTATCTACAATTGCAGGTGAACTATCACAGCTGTTCAAACAAACGATGCTTTGGGAGCTTGCTGTGTTTCCATTGATTACAGAGGAAAACGAACGCGATTTGAATCTTTTGAAGATATTCCGGCTTCTCGAATCTTGGTAAATAAATCCGACGGCAGCAGTGATAGTTCTTTTGTCGGCAGAACTTATACTTCTTTTGTCGGCAGAACTTCTACTTATTTTGTCGGCAGCAGTTAAACTTGTTTTGTCGGCAACAGTTAAACTCGCTTTGTCGGAAGTGGTTAGGCCTACACTTGTTTTGTCGATAGCGGTTTCGTTCTGTTGACTTCGTTCTCTAACATCGGAAATAAAGGCAATGTCTAAGTCTTTCATGCGTCTTTTTGTAGACGACTTGTGTAACCAAGTTCTGCTGTCCTTCTTGAACTTTTTCTTCCTTGGCGCCAGGGGGATATATGAGGGGTTGTCGACGTCCTCGTCGGCCCGAATCTCCTCAATCTGATGGTTCCATATGCGTCTTGAACGGCGTGGACCGTCCGTGTCCGCCTCCATGGTGCTTACCACCCCCTGTTGACCGAGAGCAGTATACTAGAGATGGCAATAGGTCTTTGCGTGTCGTTGGCATCAACAACTTGACGTCATAGGAACGGTCGTCAAAGACGTGCGTCAATTATGACGTCAGTTTCACCATGGCGTCCATCTGGCGTTGTTAAACTGTTGAGGGTACGTTTTTCTTGGCCCACATAGTATACCGAGCAGATGGCATGCATGTTATGTTTACTTCGAAATCTGTGTGTGCCGTTGATAAAGCTGAATTGTAGTTTGTCTTGGAATCTACATAGTAAAACTTCAAACTCGAAGTAATTGCGAAAGACATCATATTTCTATTAACTTGCCGTTTGTCGATATGTTTGGATTTTTTAATGGTTGGTATTTGTGCTCATTTTTCTGCTCGTGTTCTTTTGCAGATCAATAGCAACATAGCGGGTCCCTGTATCAACTGACAACTCGGCTTTCCATCTCGCAAACTCACAAACAAGATATTAAGCTGGACATCATTCCCGTATTCCAGCTTCCATCCAGCAAAATTAAATACAGAAAGGCCTCGACATCGCTCCCGTATTCCATCTCTCGATAGGATAGTAGATAGATCTGTTCTCATGTGGATTTACATCGAATTTCGTTTGGTTTCGTAGGCAAGTCGGCCAACACTTTGTGAAATTCTGTGCTTGCAGGTTGAACAGGAAATCGGCGAAGGCAAACGTCGAATTTCCGTAAATGATAATTCGCCACAATCAATTTTAAAAACCGCGCTAGGCTACAAATGGGCTGTCTGGGGCGTCATCGTGAAGATCTCGTGGCGTGAAGTCAAACCGGGTGGGTTTTTATTGGAAGTTACGTCAGTCTGCGCATGCGCAGTGGGAAAATAGTAGAAAAGGGCGTTTGGTTGAGAGATTTGGTGTTGTACATATTACATTTGTGCAGCAAAGTATAGAATGCGGATATATTTAATCGATTTGGCTGATAGTGTAGATTACGAGTTATCGTGCGCATGTGCACTATTCAGGAATATCTGCGGTGGCGTTTTCGGTTCTCGGTGGGGGGGGGGGCAGAGAATTAGATTTAATGTCGCGTTCAGCAATATTTCAGCTATATAGTGTCAGACAATGTCAAATTCTACTCGACCCATTCGGCCCACTAGGGACCCACCCCGGGCACAAAACGTCTATTCCCATACTCTTTTTAGGCATTCCCCGTATACATTAACATTGGAAGTCACTCGGTTGACACGGGACTACTTTCTGTCGGCGGAGGAATACAAAGGTTACAGGTTGCCGGAACTACTTTTGACCTCCACGTGACCTTGAGCTGGTGGCGCCCCCTGGCGCCACAGACGCCACAGAGGTGAAAGGCGATGTGGCGTCCCCTATACCTTTAACCTGGAAAAAAGGGAACCAAGAGTTACCTCCCTGGAAAACAAGGCCCGTCTTGCTGTCTCCCTACTACTGTCGTAAGAACAAACGCACATCGGATGAGCAGTACGTGTTTCACTGTTTGAGCTACAATCGGATGCATGGTGTGATTTAATGAACTCCAATGTTCCAAGACCGTCATCATAGCTGTCATGGCTGTGAAAATATAGTTAGGAAATGGTTAAAGGTGGTATCAATCTTACTGCAGAATGTGATGTCTTGACAACTAACATTATAACATATAAATACTGTACCGCCATTGCTCTCCGTTTTCTTGAATCAAACTTAAACTGTTAACGAATAACCAAACGAACGCGGGAAGCAAACGACAGGCCTACCAGATATGAAACATGGAAATAATCCCAGATATTGACATGATTGAGGGAAAATAAACCACAGAAGGCATAATATAATGTGAAAATTCAAATATACAGTTTATTTTTAATTTTTTTTTTTAATGCATCCCTGATATACACACATGGTGATATTCTAATACTAGTACTATATGCAGTCAGAGTTGATGTTTTCTGAATAAAGAAATATTATTTTCCGAACGATAATAGTTCGTTCATAAAGAACAGCTTGCTTCATTTCATCGCTATGTGACAATATCTGACACGGAGACGTCGCTTCTAGAGACGAGTTCCCACAAGTCGGCAGCTTTAACTTGAGTGGTTGAAGATGGTTCATCTGAATGTATCGATCGCCAGTCTGTCATGTGACTGTCCCTGTGACCGCCCGAGTCCCTCTCCATGCGATCTGGAGAACAGGTGGCCAAACAATGAGAGGCTTCGGAAGGTTGTAGTCGTGTGGTGTCCTCCGGGAAGGCTAGCCTGTCCACTTCAGATTCGAAGTCAAAGGTTATTCTGTAATAAAAAAAAAGTTACAAGTTAGAGATCTAGAACTGTCTTCGCACCTTGTACACTCCGAGGTTCCAAGTTAGACGACGGACGATGGAACTCTAAGGTTCCAATTTGGAGAGAGGACAGGCGAGGACAATCTTTGTCTTCCCATCTTGTGAATTCCAAGGTTTCAATTTAGAGAGGGGACAAACGAAGGAACTCCCAAGGTTTCAAGTTAGACAGAGAAAAACGGCTAGGGCAGTGTTTGTCTTTGCCTCGTATAAGGACAATCTTCGTATTTCCATCGTATGAATTGGACACGGATTTAGATTAGGCCTACATTCAATTAGGCACGTCACATGCAAACCTGATACTATTAATGTTATAGCTAGGACATTAACCTATCGCCCCCATCAGAGGATATGGTGTGTATCATGGCCTTACCTAGGCTATCTGTATATGAGGAGGGGCTATCTCATACTTATTCAAGGAGTTTATTAAAAATATCAGGTGCTTATTTTCAGGCTTGCACATGGCTGCAAAAAATGGCTCACAGAACACTGGTTCTAAGGCCTGAGTCTTAGATTGCGTACATTTACTCTCTAATAGACAATATTGGCTCAGCTCCTAAAGCCGATATTACATGTTTTTGTTTATTAGTGATATTTAGAAACTTGGTAACGCATTTATGCTAACGATTTGGTGCCAAACTCACGGAAGTGCCTTGACGGGACTGACCCATCCAGTACAAATATTTGTGCTTTGCCAAGAAAGTTTCCCCTTAAACATAGCTGAATACAAATGTTACTGTACCCGTTTTCTAAATGTAAAGGCCCATTCTCACGATGCGATTTGTAGTAACAACTCGGTTGGGGAATCTCCCGATTTGTAGCATGCAACTAATCGCATGAAATAAGACCTGCCCTATTTCACACGACTTGTAGCATGCGACTAAAATCGCACGAGTGTTCTCACGATGCAACTGAGTTGTATGCTACAAGTTGTTACTACAAATCGCACCGTGAGAATGTATGGTTGGCCATCCCTGCCAGAATTCGTCATTTACAGGATGCCTGTAAATAATATATACCATGGTATAAAATGCCAAGCCTGCCATAATTCGTATTTACAGGGTGCCTGTAAATGCCAAGCCTGCATAATTCGTATTTACAGGATGCCTGTAATTATTTTGTACCATGGTATAAAATCGCCAAGCCTGCCACAATTCGTATTTACAGGATACCTGTAAATGCCAAGCCTGCCATAATTCGTATTTACAGGATGCCTGTAATTATTTTGTACCATGGTATAATATCGCCAAGCCTGCCACAATTCGTATTTACAGGATACCTGTAAATGCCAAGCCTGCCATAAATCGTATTTACAGGATGCCTGTAATTCATTTAGCCGTAAGTCGTAAATTTACGCCTTCTTATCATTTCCACCAATGATATGCGCTTTTACAAATGTGGTGCCGGGTTTTACGCAACCTCCAAACAGGGCTATCTCCCCTCCTGTCAGTCGATCGACCCTGCCCTCAGTAAGTCTAATGCGAAACATTCGCCCTGGCAGTCTCCGCACAGTGAGTCTTCACCACGTCATGTAGCCTTTGCCGGAGATTAAAAGTGCGAGATTATCCGAACTGTTCGGTATCGCAACAACTTGAATTAAACCAGAATTAATCAAGTGCAGCACATCTGTACTTAAATAACTGTTCGTCTCTTTACAACAACAACATTTGAACTACCTCAAGGCATGGAGCCAATATAGATTGAGAGATCACTCCGTTACATCAATGGTCAAAATTTGGTGATAAAACTAAGCCCCTTGATTATTTTATGACCGCTTATCTTACCACATGCATGGTGGGCTGACTGACCAGGCTTTCAGGGACTCCCGGCTAATTCCGCAATGTTCCGCGGTGGTATGAGCATGTTTTAGGGAGTTAAATCATGATAATGTAAATGTGTTTAAAAGGCGATTTTCGCTCGTGTGAGCACCCTAATCGCATGTCGAAATATGTAAAGCAGCCATCTCACCAATGTGTCCATTCATATTATCCGGAAGTCTCCGGAAATATTTTATTTTACGATGACAATTCACTCAGCTTGAATATATATGTTCATTCGTCCATATATCTGGATGTAGTGGACGGATTTCAATGTTTTTTGCACCAAAAGGCATCATGATTTCCAACTAGAGCCATTATTTACAGATTGGTCGGTTTACGGTTGGTTGTAGTTTATCTCCGCCCAGATTACTGTAACCAGTGTTGAAAGATGGGCCAGAGTTTTAAGACATCAAGTGCATTGATTGCTGTCAGTGGCCAGACCTGAACACACAGGACAGGGTCACAGTGAGCAATAAAACCAGCAGTGTCAACTAGCCTGCTTGCTTTGATATTTCTTTGAGCAGGGTTCTAAACGGATTAAACACAGACGGTGGTAGATGAGACTGATAAGATGTTATTTCTCCGTCGACAGTAAGCTCCATGATCAAGGCTAACGGTCGTTTGAAAACAAATCAGCGATGCTTGCTTTGTCGGAATTAAATGTTCCCGCACATTTACATCTGCAAAATTATATATCCTCGTATTTAGTATGTGGACTGTTTTTGGCTGGTAAAATTCAGGTTTTGTGAAATGATGTTTTGGTACATGGCTATATGTAAATTGACTGAGGGCAGGGTCGATCGACAGGCAGAAGGGAAGATGACCCTGTTTGGAGGTTGTGTAAAGCCCGGCACCAAATTTGTAAAAGCGCATATCATTGGTGGAAGTAATAAGAAGGCGAAAATTTACGACTTACGGCTAAAATGAATTACAGGCATCCTGTAAATACGAATTGTGGCAGGCTTGGCGATTTACAGGCATCCTGTAAATAGGAATAATGGCAGGCTCGGCATTTTATACCATGGTATATATTATTTACAGGTATCCTGTAAATACGAATTGTGGCAGGCTTGGCGATTTACAGGCATCCTGTAAATAGGAATTATGGCAGGCTCGGCATTTTATACCATGGTACAAAATAATTACAGGCATCCTGTAAATACGAATTGTGGCAGGCTTGGCGATTTACAGGCATCCTCTAAATACGAATTATGGCAGGCTCGGCATTTTATACCATGGTACAAAATAATTACAGGCATCCTGTAAATACGAATTATGGCAGGCTTGGCATTTTATACCATGGTATATATTATTTACAAGCACCCTGTAAATGAGGAATTGTGGCAGGGATGGCCAACCATAAGAATGGGCCTTAAGTAGTATAAGCTACATATCTTTTGTGAGATTCATTTGGTATAACCTTTAAGTTAAGGCTCTAAGTGAGAGAGAGGATAGGAACTTCAAGGTTCCAAGTAAGTTAAGGTTCTAAGTGAGAGAGAAGATATACGAGGGCAATCTTCACCGTCTCGTCTTATGAACTTCAAGATTTCAATTAAGTTAATCGTTTAACAACTCTGGACCTTAAAAGTTAACTCTGGACCTTAAAAAGTTAGAGAAACTTGAATTGTCCTGTTCCCTAATTTCACGTAAAACAAACCTTTCGTTGGATATCTCTTCTCGTCCTGGACATTCCGGTTGAGCGATCATGTTCACATCGCGGTTGTCTTCTGTGAAAGATCCGAATCCACTATCTACAATTGCAGGTGAACTATCACAGCTGTTCAAACAAACGATGCTTTGGGAGCTTGCTGTGTTTCCATTGATTACAGAGGAAAACGAACGCGATTTGAATCTTTTGAAGATATTCCGGCTTCTCGAATCTTGGTAAATAAATCCGACGGCAGCAGTGATAGTTCTTTTGTCGGCAGAACTTATACTTCTTTTGTCGGCAGAACTTCTACTTATTTTGTCGGCAGCAGTTAAACTTGTTTTGTCGGCAACAGTTAAACTCGCTTTGTCGGAAGTGGTTAGGCCTACACTTGTTTTGTCGATAGCGGTTTCGTTCTGTTGACTTCGTTCTCTAACATCGGAAATAAAGGCAATGTCTAAGTCTTTCATGCGTCTTTTTGTAGACGACTTGTGTAACCAAGTTCTGCTGTCCTTCTTGAACTTTTTCTTCCTTGGCGCCAGGGGGATATATGAGGGGTTGTCGACGTCCTCGTCGGCCCGAATCTCCTCAATCTGATGGTTCCATATGCGTCTTGAACGGCGTGGACCGTCCGTGTCCGCCTCCATGGTGCTTACCACCCCCTGTTGACCGAGAGCAGTATACTAGAGATGGCAATAGGTCTTTGCGTGTCGTTGGCATCAACAACTTGACGTCATAGGAACGGTCGTCAAAGACGTGCGTCAATTATGACGTCAGTTTCACCATGGCGTCCATCTGGCGTTGTTAAACTGTTGAGGGTACGTTTTTCTTGGCCCACATAGTATACCGAGCAGATGGCATGCATGTTATGTTTACTTCGAAATCTGTGTGTGCCGTTGATAAAGCTGAATTGTAGTTTGTCTTGGAATCTACATAGTAAAACTTCAAACTCGAAGTAATTGCGAAAGACATCATATTTCTATTAACTTGCCGTTTGTCGATATGTTTGGATTTTTTAATGGTTGGTATTTGTGCTCATTTTTCTGCTCGTATTCTTTTCCAGATCAATATCAACATAGCGGGTCCCTGTATCAACTGACAACTCGGCTTTCCATCTCGCAAACTCACAAACAAGATATTAAGCTGGACATCATTCCCGTATTCCAGCTTCCATCCAGCAAAATTAAATACAGAAAGGCCTCGACATCGCTCCCGTATTCCATCTCTCGATAGGATAGTAGATAGATCTGTTCTCATGTGGATTTACATCGAATTTCGTTTGGTTTCGTAGGCAAGTCGGCCAACACTTTGTGAAATTCTGTGCTTGCAGGTTGAACAGGAAATCGGGGAAGGCAAACGTCGAATTTCCGTAAATGATAATTCGCCACAATCAATTTTAAAAACCGCGCTAGGCTACAAATGGGCTGTCTGGGGCGTCATCTAGACTAGTACCCATCCACTGCGCATGACCCGCTATCGCTAAGCTTGTGGACCAGTATCTAATAATGAAAAGACGTAATGGCGGCCAAATTTGAGCCCATACCTTCAACATGGAGTGTTTATGAAATGGCTCGATGCGTAGAGGATCAATGTGAAAACTACCGCTCAAGATATGCGTCTGTTTCATCTTGCTTTAGGACTTGATAACTGATGATGTTAAATAATGATATTCTGTAAAAGATTGTTTCTTTTATCGACCTTCAGTTCGGCCTTGTCAAGAACCGGCTCTATCAGCTTGACGAGAGTGTCTGTGGGTCCGCGTCAGTCCGTAACGTCACAGCATAATTTTACACAACGTCACAATACGACGGTATAATGAATTGTTAATCCGATTGTTGCATAACGCCACAAATACAAGTCAACAGGTCATGACATCGCCGCTACAGTGAAGGTCGGCATTATTAGAAGCCTGTCGTCAATCGGCCCAACGTTATTAGACGACGGCGGCCAGTCTAGGGCGTCATCGTGAAGATCTCGTGGCGTGAAGTCAAACCGGGTGGGTTTTTATTGGAAGTTACGTCAGTCTGCGCATGCGCAGTGGGAAAATAGTAGAAAAGGGCGTTTGGTTGAGAGATTTGGTGTTGTACATATTACATTTGTGCAGCAAAGTATAGAATGCGGATATATTTAATCGATTTGGCTGATAGTGTAGATTACGAGTTATCGTGCGCATGTGCACTATTCAGGAATATCTGCGGTGGCGTTTTCGGTTCTCGGTGGGGGGGGGGGCAGAGAATTAGATTTAATGTCGCGTTCAGCAATATTTCAGCTATATAGTGTCAGACAATGTCAAATTCTATCGAACATTACCAGTCTGTCTAAAATCCAACACATACACGTAACACAAAATTACATCACTTATCAATTGTTGTCAAACAATATCTAAGACTTTCGTATCAATGCTTGTGACGCCCTCTGAATGTAGCCACCATGTCATTGTATTTAACAAAGGGGACCCCAAACTCGACCTAAATAAATCTCTCAGGTTTACTGGACTTGAACACTTTATAAACATCTGTAAAGTAGTCTTTCTATCGTAAGGCAATCATCATTTGACATAATCGTAGTCTGTTTTTTCTTGAATTTCTCTGTGAATTCTCAGCAACATTGTCTCAACATCTGAAAAATCCTATTGTTCATACTCTCAGGAGGAGAGATCATCTTCTTTGAACGAGTCCGCACATGATGTTTAGGCCGATCCACTAACATCCATTTCTATCACTAACACACAGTTTCTATTCGCAGCTGGAGGGTCCAAGCTAGGCGCCACCGTAACATGTTCAATAGCATCAGGTAACTCACCTGCCTCACTCTCCTGCACAACTTTGACAGCTTTGCGCATGACTTGAACAGTTTTCTGACCCTTATGCACAACTTCCAGTCTGCAAATGGATCGTTCAGGGTATCATATTGAAGCGATTGTGTTTTAGATTCACACTATAGCGTGCTTTTTTATATTGAAAGCGACGAAACGGTGCGCATGCAGAGAAAGATGGCATTTTGAGGGTACGCAGTGTGGTGTTTGGGCGATAAATGGGCTAGCCTTGCTCCAAATGGGTGACGTGTACAATCAGGTTGAAATGATTTTTCCAGTCACGTCATTCAGCACATGCTCAGCTGGGGAGTAATTGAGAACGATGGCAGGTTCGGAAGTAGGCAGGGGCTCGATTATGGTATAGTTTGACCAACCGTGATGCAAATCTGATGTCGTGGGTGGTATCCCATCGAAGCGCATATCGGGTTAACTGCAAGTCAGACTGCAGGTGATATGCGCATGTGCACTCAGGGTATAGTAGAGAAAGTGCAGCTTCGAAGTATAAAGTGGCGAATGGTAAAGAAGGGGACCATATTCCGTCTTTCTACCTGGTAGAGTTACATGTACCATTTGTATGTGTGTTGAGTGAGCGAGCGAGCGAGTGAGGAGTGAATCAGTGAGTGATCATATAAGATCGTATATGAACATTAGGGTCAGTCTGTAACTAACCTCCCCTTACGCTCTAACGCCATGACGCAGCCAGATGAGAGAAAGAAAGATCAACATCTTCACAAGTTTTCATATAGTTTATTCTCCGCTCTTCCCCCGATGGTGCCACCTGGGTCCTATAGCTTGTAGACTATATGGATCACCCCGGTATCGGCGGCACCATCGAGTGAGTGTCCTTCCTGATGCTGTCACTCCGGTGATGACGTCACTGCCGATGGTGACGTCACTTCCATCAAGGTCAATGGTCAAAACATTGCGTGGGACTGGAAATTCCACATTGCTTTAAGGTGTTATGGT
>JAVTVY010034556.1:0-14290 GCA_036873755.1 Hanleya hanleyi
ACACCCGCACCCCTAGTGTATCCTATGCCCTATGGACTGTAGGGTACAGGTTGTACCACAAGCGGCGTGTGCATGCGTTACTTCTGGCGATGACGTCACTTCCGGCGAGGATGTCTCTTCCGAGGACGATGACGCCATTCGGAAGAGGATGCGCGATTACGTCCCAGTGAGCGGACATGCAGGTGGTAACACCACTTCCGGTGATCACGTGATTTTCATCGAGGGTCAAGGGCCAATGGTCAATGCATGTGTGTGTGATTGGACGGTTGACAATGCATTAAGGCGTTACAATAGGGTAATAAGGCGTTACGAAAGGGCGTTAAGGCGTTACGAAAGGGCGTTAAGGCGCCAAGATAGGGCGTTAAGATAGGGCGTTAAGGCGTTGAGACGGGCGTTAAGGCGTAACGACGGGCGTTGACGAGCGTTCTGAGCTATTTCACCGAGGCGTTGAGGCGTTAAGCTAGGCGTTGGCGGGCGTTACTGTGTTACGTCCATAAAAGCAAACGCATTAAAAAGACGTGCACAGTCGACGTTCCATTCAGCAAACACTCTACCACGATGTTCACGTCTACGACCTTCTCGAAGCCCCTTCATCGCCTGGACAGGATACCTCGTCACACACGTGCACGCCATGAAGTACCCACGCACACATGTGCCGAGTGTGATATAGTCGTTAACCATCCCAGTCAATTGAGACGTCACCAAAGTGTCATCCATGGATCACGCTCGCCACTCTCGAGAACGGATATTGCATCTTCATATTGAATTACAAGCGTCTAGTCCGTCATCCATAATTCAGCCGTCGTCCATTAGAGAATATCCGCGTCCATAATCCAAAGACCTATTCCATATTCCATATAACAGTATTAGCACCAAATTCAAAAAGACAATCATAGTATACATAAACATAGGCTTGTTTCCTGCAAGAGAAGCGGTCAACAGTTTTCAATGATGCCGGCAAGACATCATGATGTTCCAAAAATATCAAATCCGTATCGCTGATCAGTATTCTTAATCCATAATATTCGTTGTAAAGTCGTCATCTAAAGAATGATGTATCTCAGTCACGCTTTTGATTGTGACTGTTCATATGAGTACCATGAGGATCTTGAAGTACATGGGTTCATACGGCCCCTAGCCCCGGGTTAAGCGGAATTAGACACAAGTTACGAAACGTAGCGCCGTAGATCTTGCACGCTACGTTCGTATTTTTTTTATCAGCATGCGATATGTATCGCCAAATTTGAGAAACTTTGAGTGGAGGCGTTTGGTGGAATAGCCCTGTTTTATAAGTTTATGTAACAATGTTTTGTGACGTTGACGAAGAACCGATGAAGGTCGATCCGCCCTCTGAATTGAGGAGCCGATGGAGATTGATCCCAGTGTCGATGAGCCCTTCCATCTTCCTTCCCTGCCTACCAATGGAGGAGGTGAGAGCTCAGAGATCCAGTATCCTTGACTGCCCAAAGACGCTAAGGACAAACGGATCACAGCGAACATGGCCGAAAATTGAACTTTCTGAAATGGCTGCTTCTGACTGGACAAGAGCATACTTGAATTGTAAACATAGCCAGCGCGGCTCCCCTAGCTTGGGTATGATGTAACATTGGGAAGAATAAACTATATCAAAACTTGTTAACGTGTTGATCTGTCTTTCTCTCATCTGTCTGCATCATGGCATTAACCCGTAATGGTCTAGCTTTAGAAGACATTAGAGCGTTATAGCGTCACACCACCGCCGCAGCCGCCGCCACTCACTCACCCACTCACCCACCCTCCCTTGGTCAACTACTCCCGAGTGATCTGTCAATAGAACAGGGGTTTTCCCAAAAACTCACCGAAAAATTTACCATGACATAGAGAGCGATGACCTACAAAACAGGGGTTTTCCCAACAAAACCCCCGTACAATGTCCTGGAGTAGAGGTATGACATCATCGGGGACCACTAAATCTCAATATGATTATTCCAGGGTGTGAATGGATTGATAGATACACCTTGTCGACGCGGTAGTATTATACAATAGCATGATGCAATCTTTCGCAAAAGGTAAACAACTGTTATACTAGGGCGTTAAGGCGTTAGGATAACGCGTTAAAGCGTTAAGATAGGACGTTAAGGCGTTAAAATAAGGCGTTAAGGCGTTAAGATAGAACGTTAAGACGTACTGTAAACTCTCCACAAAGTCAAAAGGCAAATATACTGGATTTCTGTTTTCTCTACTACTAAGGGGCAACTGGATTACTTCCCTTGATCTTTTTCTTCTGAAATTGAGACTGCACAATCCCAACAACAATAAAATTCACATTTCTACCACTTATCAGGTGTAAAGTCCTTGTTCCGCTTTTTATATTTTCGGGACAAATCTAATTTTACACACAACCCATGAGATGACGCCATCCTAAGTTTACATACACCTAAGTTTACATACACCCGCTCACTCGTACCTAGACTCATTTAATAGGGCTATTTCATATTTTAGGGGGAAGTCCGGATTTTATATTTTCAAACCAAATCCGACTTTTACATGCATCCCCCCTTGACTTGATCGGCCGCGAGAAGAGCTTCACATGGATACCTCATACGACCCACTATTGAGCCACCTCGACCCCCAAAACATCCATTCCAATGCCCCTTTCCGACAATTCCCTGCCTGAGCATGCGCACCATAGCCTAACTTCCCCTCAACACCAGTTCAGTCGGACGCGCCTGCACGAGTGCTTCAAACTGATACCTCCCACGACCCAGTCGGACCAATACTGATCCATCGCGCTCCCAAAACGTTCACCCCCGATCTGCCTATTCACTGCGCATGCGCAAGATAACTTTTCAGCGCATGTGACCCCATGGCCACGAGACCCCTCCAATCGTATTCTACAGTGTGAGACAGAGTCAAGGCACCCCATGGCCACGAGACCGCTTCCATCGTATTCTACAGCGTGAGACAGCGAAAACAAGTACCGACACCCCATAGTAAAACCTAAAAGAAAAAAATGACCACTCCTACCCCAATACGCCTATCCCAAACCTGCATTCCCGGAGATGTCAATTAACTGAAAGGGACCCGGAGGCCTATTAATCCAAGGACGTGACCTTTGACTCGGACGTGACGTGACTGAAGGGCATCTGTGGTCGTATTTAGGGGCAGAAATGTTCGAATCAGGGGAGATTACCAGGAAATGGGTCAGCAGAGTTATCTGCCCCTAAATGCGACTTCAGATGCCCTTTCTGTACTACTAAAATCCGATCGCCCAATGTCAAAATCAACATCCACTTGAATTGGATATAAAGGGTTGCCATTCGCTGCTCTGTGCAGAATATGGCTGTTGGTTAATCGATCAGTTCAAGATCGGACGAACTAAACCCCATTAGGCAGCGATGTTGGGGGATTTAATAGAGGTTCTCGTAATCAAGTGTTGCGAAAGACATTTGGAATTTGAGACAAACCTAACCTAACTTACCACTTTCTCGGACAATTTCCCTTACGACCTGAACAAATGGTGTTTGTGTAACGAACATCAATTGGTATAAATATATGTAAACGATGAAAAGATTATATGCTCCACCAAATTATAGCTATATTGCTTGTAACGGACCATGCTAAAGAGGCGCATGTGAACCTTCCAGAGAGCTGAGCCAGTCTTGTACACAACGAAACATTTAATAGGACAATGAGACACGACACATTTGGGGCACACCTGTCCCCAAATAATCCTATGCGCATCCGAAAATGCCCTTTTTTCTACTACGTCTCGTGTGGGCATGTCACATGCCACTAGTCACCAATATGGGCTAGCTTCTATAGGTGTATGTAGTCCCAAATTCGCACCAATCCGACCGTATCTGCGCTTTCTCTGTATCTCCGAGTGCGGCTGTACACAGTGACTTCAAAGTTACACCAAGGCTAGGCCACTGTATTGCTCTACAACCTCCGTAGTCCCCCACATTGGACACCGTATGACCCACATTTACCCAATTTACACCCAAGGTCAGAGCCCCCAACACACATACATGCACCTATTCCAACCCTAGCTGTGTTTCCTCTACTACTGATGACTAAAACCATGCGGCATGATTGTTTCAAAGATTTAGTGTGGTATAAGGAGAGGACGAAATCCGCACCCCCTAGCCCAATATAACGCAAGAGTCTCATGGTGCTTAAATAAGCAGCCACAATCAAAGCGACACTAGGATAAATTCTACACAAGAAATCGCCTCGCAATTCTTCAAGGAATACCAATAGTAGTTATAAGTGGTAAGGGTTTACTGTTTTGTTTTGAGACAAACTGCTTTTTGTAAAACATACAAGTTTTATTATATGGTCGCTTTCAGTGCAATAAAGTATTATGATTTTAGACGCCAGACTATTGATTGGCGGCGGCTGATTTGCTTATTTGACGCTTTGTATATACAGCGTTATACTACATTACTAACTGGATGTTAGCTCTGGAAAAGATATATCTTGAAGGTTGAGTTCGTGGACAGCTGTATTTCGCGGATGAATCGTTTAGTATGCTAATCACTTCTCAATCAAACTGATTAAAACCATAAGTAAATCTTATTCCTCATACGTCGATCTTTAAAAACAAGTTTGGAACCTTTGAGCAGATAATGTGATATTAATTGTCGATTGTGTCGATAATATATACATTAAGGCCGACACTTAACGTAACGTTGTGATATTGAGGGTCGACCATGTCGAAATGGTCGTTGCGATTGTGAGGGCTTCTACAGTGTCACTGATTGACGGGGTGAGAGAACGGATTTGAGAGCAGACATGGTCGCAATTTATCGATCAATGGTGTCGGGCTATATAGCCCAGGCTGTAAAAATCGTTTTTACCTTAAAAACAATATTTGGAAAGTAAACATAAATGTTTTACGGTCTCATTGTATGAAATGTAGGCTGAAAACCAAATAAACGTTAAAGACTGTTGACACTCTAAATGTAATGAAATTCTATAATAATATATTATAGTTACTTCCTCTGTACAAATTACTGAACTCTGATTATTTATTGCCCAAAGATAATTTTACGAGAGGCCATTTACTGTGAAAATGACAGAAATCCGTGAATAATATCAACCCAATCTTCTTTTACGAGGGGATAACATTACATCGATTTGGAGTAAGCGACAAATATAATAAATACGACCATACAGGAAAATCGAACAATTGCGGCATCTCTAGAAGCAATCTCAATAAACTCAGATATAATTTCACGAAATATATCTCACATACCGGTAGTATATTATATCTAATATATCGAATTTCAAAATACATCTGTCGTTCAATCTGGTGGGTAGAAATAACTTACGAATGACGGTCAATTATTCATGTAAGTGATCACGAGAGCAAATCAAGGTGGTTTGTTGAAAGGAGCCTTCAGTCAGAAACTTGAACAGAGACTATTATTTTCCAGTATGGCAATGTCACATTAAAGCCGACAAGTAGAGCGCTTGACTCGGAATCGGACAAAAACGTCATTTCTCAAGATTCACGACGTCACGATGACGTCACATCCGGTCACGTGACTTCTGGGTCACATCCGGGTTAAAGGTCACATCAGGGTCACTTCCGATGACGTCATGTCCGGTCACGTGACGGCCCAGTGATCTCCCCCTACATATAAGACCCCAGTGACTGTGAATCTATACGGACAATGATATACCCAATGGGAAATATCATACACGTCAGGAGGCTATAGTTGTGATCGTGAATCGTCGAACTTTATCTATACACCATGCAAACATATTGTGGCTGGTGACCTTGATGTGGTGAGTGATAAGGATCTGAAATTACTCCTGATAAAATGACCTAAATATAGAGAGCCAAGAAGAATAAATCTGAAGGCCGACCAGAAGATAGTCCTGTCTGCATTGGAACAGTACGTTATTGATTGGTCTAGGCGAGAAAAAGTTGAACCTACAGTACTCGCTGATTGACTGGACCTCACCAAGAGCAAGGTCGTTGAAACAATCCGCCATATTGACAGAAGTACTCTTCCCCAAGCAAAACAAGTACTGAGAAGCCTCAATTCGCAAGAAGTTCTAGCAATCTCCCGAGTAAATTCGTCATAGTCCCAGCAGACAAAGCTCCGAATAATATAATATTCATATGTAAATATTACTATTACCAGGTGCTGGTTAAAGAATTGAGTGTAG
Organism: Hanleya hanleyi; assembly: GCA_036873755.1. Classification (NCBI taxonomy): domain Eukaryota; kingdom Metazoa; phylum Mollusca; class Polyplacophora; order Lepidopleurida; family Hanleyidae; genus Hanleya; species Hanleya hanleyi. The sequence continues at coordinate 6,163 of JAVTVY010034556.1, forward strand.
ACATGTCTTCATCAAATACGCCTACTTACTCCCAAACTGCATTTACTCTGGAAGATTTATTTAACAATCACAAAAAAGTTTCTCAGGGAGAGAGGTATTTGTCTTCCAATCAGTCATAACGACATACCAAAACTATACTGGACTCCCAAAATGCATAAATCACCATACAAAGCTAGATTCATAGCTGGTTCTAGAAGCTACACCACCAAGCTTCTTTCAACCCTGTTGACGAGGGCCGTTCAGGAGGTAAAAGCATTTTGGGAAAGGTATTGCGCCACTATTTCTAAGAACTCTGGCGTTGAATGTATGTGGATATTGAAAAACTCAAAATGTCTTACGGAAGAACTTGATGCTAAAGGTCACATACCGTACAGACATGTATCCACATGGGATTTCTCGACTCTATACTACAATCCCTCATCAGGACCTTATTGACCGTCTAAGTTCGTTAATAGTATCTGTGTTCAAGAAAACTGATCGTAGATATATTAATGTCGGAAGCCATAAAGCATTCTTTAGCTCTACTACATACAAGAGATATCATTCATGGGATGTTTCTTTGTTTATAGAGTTGCTTGAATTTCTCATTAAAAATATCTATGTGAAATTTGGCAACACAATATATCAGCAGCATATAGGTATTCCAATGGGTACTAATTGTGCACCCCTGTTGGCTGACCTGTATCTGTTCTCTTATGAATATGACTATATGCAGGCGCTTTCAAAAACCGATCCATTCAAAGCCCGTTCCTTCTCATTCACCAAACGCTATATAGACGATCTTCTCGCTGTAGATAATCGCTATATAAATGACGCAGTGAAGGATATATATCCACCTTCACTGAATTTGAAGGAAACTACAGACAGCCCTACAGGCACATCATATTTAGATCTATATCTCTATAAAAATGAAGCGGGCATTCTCTCTCGTCGACTTTATGACAAAAGAGATGATTACAATTTCGACATCGTAAACTATCCCTTTCTGGACAGTAATATTCCAGTGGGACCTGCATATGGCGTATACATATCTCGCTTAGTAGCATTTGCTAGATCCTGTGTTAAATATGACGATTTTAATCAACGTCACAAAACATTGATGCAGAAACTTATAAAACAGGGCTATTCCACCAAGCGCCTCCACTCAAAGTTTCTCAAATTTGGCGATACATATCGCATGCTGATAGCAAAATACGAACGTAGCGTGCAAGATCTACGGCGCTACGTTTCGTAACTTGTGTCTAATTCCGCTTAACCCGGGGCTAGGGGCCGTATGAACCCATGTACTTCAAGATCCTCATGGTACTCATATGAACAGTCACAATCAAAGCGTGACTGAGATACATCATTCTTTAGATGACGACTTTACAACGAATATTATGGATTAAGAATACTGATCAGCGATACGGATTTGATATTTTTGGAACATCATGATGTCTTGCCGGCATCATTGAAAACTGTTGACCGCTTCTCTCTTGTAGGAAACAAGCCTATGTTTATGTATATTATGATTGTCTTTTTGAATTTGGTGATAATACTGTTATATGGAATATTGAATAGGTCTTTGGATTATGGACGCGGATATTCTCTAATGGACGACGGCTGAATTATGAATGACGGACTAGACGCTTGTAATCCACTCATGTACATTTGCGGTATGGGGTGTGGCGCCTTGTTTTCTTCATCTCGATCTGTGGAACACGATGGGAGGGGTCTCGAGGCCATGCGTTGAAATTTTTTGAAAGTTACAGTGCGCATGCGCACTTGGCAAGTAGCGCTCGGGTGGACGTTTCGGGGTCTAGGTGGACCCCTAGTGGTCCGATTGGGTCGTTCGGGAGCGTCCAACTGGATGGGGGTGGGGTGGAATTGACGTCATTCTGTGCATGCGCAGTAGAAAAAGGGTATTTAAATGGACGTTTTGGGGTCTAGGTGGACCCATAGTGGTCCGATTGGGTCGTATGAGGTGTCATCGTGAAGTATTCGTGGGGCACCATCCGACTGGACTAGTGTGTCGTCCGTTTTCAACATTCTACGCATACGCAGACAGGGAATGCTGGGAAAATAACATTGGAAGGGACGTTTTGGGGTCGAGGTAGCCCATCCTTGGTCCGATTGGGTTGTGGGAAGTATCAATGTGAAGCTCTCATGAACGACCCTCCGACTGGATGGGTGCAGGGTGGGAATATCGTCTATCTGTGTATGCGCAGACAGGGAATTGTGGCAAAATTGTGCTGCGGGAGATATCAAAGTGAAGTACTCGTGAAGTAACATCCGACTGGACTAGTATGGGAATTAAGAGAAGGTATATTGTTTAATAAGAATGTGGGGATTAAACAGTGTCTATGTGACACTGTTAAGAGGGATCATGTGTAGGGCGGGTTGGGGGAAACGGGTTAGTAGTATATAAAAGACCGATTCCCGCCCATTTATGCAAATTTGTGGCGGTCACGTGGCGGCTCTCGTCCAATCAGAAGCGAGTATTTCAAATCCGTCACAGAGCTCTCGTCCAATCAGAAGCGAGTATTTCAAATTGACCAAAAAGCTACCTCCAGCACAGGAGAGTTCCAATTTTTCCAGGTCAAAAATAGTTCCATGTATTCATCCGCGGTGATGCGGTTTTGGTGGTGATGCGGTCGCGTCCCTAGATAAAATGGTCCGATGGGGTCGAGTGAGGTATCAAAGTGAAGCTTATGTGAAGGGGCATCTAATGGGCTGGGTGTGGGGTTGAAATATCGGCATTCTGCGCATGCGCGGTGGCCGAAGGGTATGGAAATAGACGTTTTGGAGCTAGGGAGCCCCTAATGGACCAATGGGGTCGAGTGAGGTATCAAAGTGAAGCATTCGTGAAGGGGCATCTAATGGGCTGGGTGTGGGGTTGAAATATCGGCATTCTGCGCATGCGCGGTGGCCGAAGGGTATGGAAATAGACGTTTTGGGCTAAGGGAGCTACTAATGGTCCAATGGGGTCGAGTGAGGTATCAAAGTGAAGCCTAGGTGAAGGGGCATTCAGGCAATGGGGTGGGTGCATGTAAAATTTTTCCTAAAAAAAAAAAAAAACGGAAAACGGACTTTATCGAAAAACCTGCGAAAATGCCTATATGGGGTATGGGGGGGTATATAGGTCGCCGGGCTTAACGGGGCTCGCCTGTCAATAGAGTTATCTCCCCTAGTTCCAGGGTGGGTGTATGTAAAAATTTTCCTGAAAAAATACGGAATACGGACTTTATCCTAAATTACGGGAAAATGCCTATATGGGGTATGGGAGGTATAGGATCAATGTTTGTCCCCCTGGGAAACTTACTTCTCGACATTTGCGGTATGGGTTGTGGGGTCGCGTTTTCTTAGTCTCGTCATTTAGAACATGATAGGAAGTGTCCCGGAGCGAATCGGTGAAATTTTTGAAAAAAGTCACCGAGACCCATATAGTCCCATACTGGGGTATAGGATCAATGTTTGTCCCCCTGGGAAATCTACTTCTATACATTTGCGGTAGGGTTGTGGGGTCTCGTTTTACTCGTCTCGTCATTTAGAACATGATAGGAAGTGTCCCCGTGCGAATCGGTGAAATTTTCGAAAAAGTACGATATAGCCCCATATAGACATATATATATAAATATATATTCCCATACTGGGGGTATAGGTTCAATGTTTATCCTACTGGGAAACCCACTTCTATACATTTGCGGTAGGATTGTGGGGTCTCGTTTTTCACGTCTCGTCATGTAGAACATGATAGGAAGTGTTGCGGAGCGAATCGGTGAAATTTTTGAAAAAAGTCACCAAGGCCTGGGTGGGCCCATAGGCCTATACTGCATGGCTATGGGTGTATAGGGCCATACGGGGTGGACATGTTGGAGTCTAGCTGAGTCCCTGGTGGTCCAATGGGGTCGAGTGAGGTCTTATTTTGAAGCTCTCGTGGAGGAGCACTTGACTAGTGTATTGTTTGTTTTCAATAGTCTGCGCATGCGCAGACTGGCCCGTAGTATAGAAAGTAGGCATTTTGGGGGTATGTGGGTGTGTGTTTGGGTTAGAGATGGTCTATTCACGGTTCGAATGGGTCGTGTGAGGTATCCATGTGAAGCCTAGGTGAGGGAGCCTCTGATGGCGTGGATGTGGGGTTGGAATATCGGGATTCTGCGCATGCGCGGTGGTCAAAGGGTATGAAAATAGCCGTTTTGGGAGCTAGAGGAGCCACTATTGGTCCGATTGTGTCGAGTGAGGTATCAAAGTGAAGCATTCGTGAAGGGGCATCTGATGGGTTGGGTGTGCGGTAGGAATATCATTCTGCGCATGCGCAGACGCAATGCGGAGCTCTCGTCCAATCAGAAGCGAGTATTTCAAAGCCGTCACAGAGCTCTCAGCCAATCAGAAGCGAGTATTTTGACCCGGTGCATTATGGGCCATATCCAAGATGGCGGCACTTATGTTCAAGATGGCGGCACATCCGGTGTCGAAAACTGGCCATTTCTTCGGGATGTGGTCACCTAGTGTCGAAAACTGGACCCTGTATGGGTCCCGCTAGCGCCTTGACGCCATGATATAGACCGGAGAGAGAAAACAACAACAACAAGGATGACACATGAGGGAACAACAACAACAACAAGTTTTGTTTTTTTTTCATATAGTTTATTTTCCCCTCCATCATAACATACCCACGCTGGGGGAGCCGCGTTGGGTATGTTTACAATTCAAGAAAGACTCTTGTCCAATCAGAGACTGCCATTTGCATCTGTCCTATTCGTTCCTGTCCGTTAGATGTATTCTTGTCCAATCAGAAGTCGCCATTTCAGAGAGTTCCTTCTTCGGTCATGCTCATTCTGAACCGTTTATTCTAATCATCGTCGGACAGGCCTGGATATTCTTCGGGCAGCATGTCCTGAAACAGTTGTTTGCGCATTCTGATCGCATTTTCCAGGGCCTCTGTGGGTGGTAAACCCATATCCTCTTCCAAGTGACGCTTGGTCTTCATGATGGACCTGTGCGTGGGGTCCCCTTTCATTTCAAGCGGTAGTAAGGTATACTGTTCATAGATCGCCATGGCTGTTTTCCTGATGCGGGGGCGCATTTGGGTGTACGTCTGTTGTAAATTATCCTCTCCGGCGTCCTCGATCGCTTCAGCGTGAGTATTGATAGCTGCTGTCACAATACGATCCCAGAAGGTAGGTTCTGCCTCACTTTCCTGGGATGAAGGCTGATTCTCTGAGGTCAAGCTCTCCATATCAGTAGATAGACTGTCAGCCATCTCGGATTCGGTATCAGTCGATGCACTCTCATCAATCTCTGTATCAGTATCTGCCTCAACGGGCTCCTCGGCGTCTTCAGTCCCATGTATATTTTTCTGGTGTCGCATCATATCGTAATGTCTGGTGAACGTGCGTTCACACTCAGAACAAGTATAAGCCATGTTGACGGTTGAACGTCGACTGTGCGTGCTTTGGGAATACGCTCGCTTTTATAGCCAGTAACGCCCATCAACGCTTAGCTCAACGCTTCAACGCCCTGGTGAATTAGCTCAGAAGCTCTGATTTCATGGACACCAATTCATCGAAATGCAGTGACGTCCGTCCACGCCCGTCGTTACGCCTTAACGCTCGTCTCAACGCTTTAACACACTTTCTTAATGCTTTAACGTTGTTTAATGATGCGTTCGAACAAATGTTTCTTTTGTGCTATTGCTCTGACATACGCCGCTTTCCAGTTCATGCCCGAGGTTTTCAACATCGACGCTGTTCTTTCAATTTCCATATGGACTGGGTCCTTATCCAACAATTTCATATGGGTCAGTAAGTCGACATACTGCTGACGTAAAGCCCGTCGTAGTCTGGGTGCCAATCTGTTATGGGCTAAAATTGCAGCTTCCTCTTTCGAATACCCTTTGCGTTGAAACTTGTTTCCTGTGGCCTCCAAAATCTCGCCCATCTCGGCGTCCATACTTTCTTTGAACAAATCCTTCCATAGCCTCGAGTTCACATTATGTTCTACAACCTCGGGTTGGGCCTTCACGGTTGGGTGATATTCCGGGACTGATGGTATGAAGCGGACCCGCTGTATGGGGGTGGGCTGCTGCTGCTGCTCTGCCAGGAGTGGACTCGGCGGATGGTGTAGGGGTATATGCCGTTGTGGTGATTCCTCGCCGGGTAACAGGTGGGTCGTCAGCCGACGATCTTCGGGGGTATGGGCTTTTAAATCTACGAACAGGTAGCCGTACGGACGAATTGTCGCTTCTTGAAACACCCGCATAAAATGGTCAATGTTCTGAGGATAAATTCGACTACCAAACACACGGATTTGTGCTCTGTCAATGGGATTGGAGAACAACACAAAGTATTGGCAGTTCAAGGCAATATCTCTGGACGCCTTCCCTTGAGAAAAGAGATTCTGAGTCAAATTGATGACGGACAGATTGCGATGATGGGACCCTTTGCTGAATAGGTCGGCGATTTCCGAATTGTCCTTGGCCGCACTCATCAGATCATCGAGCACTACCACGTTGGTCTGCTCGGAATCGAAGTAATAGGGTTCGCCTATGTCGTGAGGAATTCCTGGGACAAAGCTCACATTCTGTAACCTTGTAGTTTCGTAGGCGGGCTGCCATTGGCTATAACACCAAACAACACGTGTCGGAGCTGGGGTTGCCACACCTCCCTCTAAGAACTTCATCACCCAGGTTGTCTTTCCACACCCTGTAGGGCCGCTCACCGTCATCGTATAGGGATGCTCTACTGCTCTTGTTGGACCTATAGCGGGACTCGGCTGTGTCTCTTGGTTGTTTTTGCGTTGAATGTGCCTGAGCATACTATCGCGACGAGAGAATGCTCTCTCACAGAACGTACACGTACACGACATGTTCATCAGTCGACCAATACATATGGACTGATGATGGACACATGTTCATTTCTATATTTAAAGACCCTACCACCACCACACACTCCACCACCGACTCCACCAACACCACCACCGCACACCACCAACGACACCAACGCCACCATCAACGCCACCAACGCCACCAACGCCACCACCGGGCGTCAACGCCCGGTGGTGGTGGTGGTGGTGGTGGTGGCCGGAACTGACCTTTGACCCCGGCGCGCGCGGTGTAAAGGTTTCCACCGTGCGGTGGAAGCCTTTGCGCGCCGGGGTCAAAGGTCAGGTCCGGCCACCACCACCACCACCACCAGCACCACCACCACCAGGCGTTGACGCCCGGTGGTGGCGTTGGTGGCGTTGGTGGTGGCGTTGGTGGCGTTGATGGTGGCGCTGGTGGCGTTGGTGGTGGTGTTGGTGGTGTGCGGTGGTGGTGTTGGTGGAGTCGGTGGTGGAGTGTGTGGTGGTGGTAGACTCTTTAAATATAGAAATGAACATTTGTCCATCATCAGTCCATATGTATTGGTCGACTGATGAACATGTCGTGTACGTGTACGTTCTGTGAGAGAGCATTCTCTCGTCGCGATAGTATGCTCAGGCACATTCAACGCAAACACAACCAAGAGACACAGCCGAGTCCCGCTATAGGTCCAACAAGAGCAGTAGAACATCCCTATACGATGACGGTGAGCGGCCCTACAGGGTGTGGAAAGACATCCTGGGTGATGAAGTTCTTAGAGGGAGGTGTGGCAACCCCAGCTCCGACATGTGTTGTTTGGTGTTATAGCCAATGGCAGACGGCCTACGAAACTACAAGGTTACAGAATGTGAGCTTTGTCCCAGGAATTCCTCACGACATAGACGAACCCTATTACTTCGATTCCGAGCAGACCAACGTGGTAGTGCTCGATGATCTGATGAGTGTGGCCAAGGACAATTCGAAAATCGCCGACCTATTCACCAAAGGGTCCCATCATCGCAATCTGTCCGTTATCTATTTGACTCAGAATCTCTTTCCTCAAGGGAAGGCGTCCAGAGATATTGCCTTGAACTGCCAATACTTTGTGTTGTTCTCCAATCCCATTGACAGAGCACAAATCCGTGTGTTTGGTAGTCGAATTTATCCTCAGAACATTGACCATTTTATGCGGGCGTTTCAAGAAGCGACAATTCGTCCGTACGGATACCTGTTCGTAGATTTAAAAGCCCATACCCCCGAAGATCGTCGGCTGACCACCCACCTGTTACCCGGCGAGGAATCACCACA